>CABFOV010013116.1:0-10231 GCA_902141375.1 Timema poppense
AATCTTATATCTCATTTATGTTTTTATATAATAAATCTACTTATTGTTAACTTAATTATTTGTCTTACGTAATGAATTATCCAAAACGATAACGTTGTTACATATGATATGAGTTATTATAAGTTAAAACAGATAATACTAGAAGATTACATTGGATTGGATATCGCAGGCTGGCCGTGCTAGATGGTGTGTAGAGGAGAACCTAACGCACAATTTTAACAAGCGCTACCTCCCCTGTCAATAATACATGCAGTTCCACTCGTATCTAACAAGGCCTTGGAATTGTGTCGAACTAATAATGAAAGAAACTTCCTTCACTCTCCACCCAACCCAACTACTTTCTCATTGGTACTATCAGCAATTTTATTGTAGAGGAAAATAATATTAGATCTTAATGAGCAAACTTTTATCGATTACTTTATTAGTTTTCAAACAATGATTGTGTTTCTCTCATTAACTTTGTTAGAAGTAGCCATGGCTATAGTACTTGAAACTTGAAAGTACATTTATATTTTTGCGTCGAAACAACTTTAAATCAGAAGTGTCAACAGAAACAAAGAAACTATCACAAATGTCTCACTCCAAGAATACCACAAGCAATGCGAGGGATGCTTCTAACGACGCTCGTAAGATGGAAAGCAGTACTGCAGAGGATAATAAAGACGCAGCAAGCAGGGGTGCCAATTCTGCCTCTGAGGCGGCAGCTAAAGCGAGGGATCAAGTTGCCAAATTGGGGGAAAAGACAGCAGAGAAGGCGGGGCAGGCCAAGGACGCCGCTAAAGATATGGCCTCCAGTGCTGCCACCACAATATCTGAGGCAGCGACCGGGGCAAAGGACCAGGCTGTTAAATTGGGGGAAAAGACAGCAGAAAAGGCGGAGCAGGCCAAGGAAACTGCCAAAGATATGGCTAGCATTGCAGCAGAAACTGTTAAAGACACGGCTGTCGCGACAAAAGAATACACCAAAGAAAGAGTGGACGAGATGAAAAAATTGATGTAATTCTTTAATCACAAAGATACATTATTTTTTGATCATATTCTTAATAACTTGTATATAATGCAACCATATTACTGAATACTATTAACATCATTATATATTTTTCAAAACAAATTACAAATAAATATCTAATTCAATATAAATATAATAGTATGTCTAGAAACACATTTTTTTTTAGTAACTAATTTATGAAAAGTGTGAAAACCTGAAGAAATCAGCTCAAATAAATGCTAGTGATCAATTATCAAGGCATCAATGTATGCTCGCTTGTAACAAACAATAAAACATTATATCCCAGAATGGAAAACAAAAGTAAGTGTACATGTAATGATTTATTAAACCGGTTTTATTAATTCATTGACATAATTGTGGGGTAAACATTATGACATAGAGATTAAACATTTTAATTACCACCCAGTCCTAACAAGTCAAACCTCAAATGTCAGCCTTTTTTTATTGGTCGTATTGTAGACCTAGAACAAATTACGTCTTTTCAAGATCTGTAGCGATCTTCCATACTTTATGGAAAATCTTTCCTCCTCTACTGGCTGGCGTGTCTCAAATGTTTTATTTGACGCACTGTATATTCTCTGTCGTTAATTCTCCTGTGGAACTGCAAGATCCTGGAAATTAACCCCCTGCGGTTGAAAAGGCATTTCTGACCACAATGTGTGTCAATGGGAGAGATATAATCTTAGCTTTTGGTTTGATTAGGTTATCGGATTAGTTGAGATGGTCACGGGAGAGGGGATAACCTGGTGGTATTGTTGGTTCGATCACATTTAGAGCATCACCTGGTGTCTGGCCCGAGGCTAGCGTCTCTGGAAGTTATCATGACCCTGTGTTTGGGTGACACGTGCTTGGTCGAGATGTTACACGTCTCCTACCCTCCTCGCGTAGCCCTACCAGTAGCCAATATAGTGAACCTCCATGGCCTCAGCACCAGCGCCACTGGTGAGAAAGTGTGAAGTCCCAGAGGCTACATCAGGTAAATGTTGACATGGAGGAGCTCACTCTGTGATTCTATCTGAAGTGGATGCGTCGCAGGATAAATCTGAATCTGGAACCAAGAGATAGGTGGGGATGGATGGCCTCTGCCATTATGCACCAGAGAAAAATCGAGGTGGCTTTATTACAGACCTTCTCCTGATAAATATACATAGCTCCTAAAAGACCCTTACTCTCCCCAACACGATAAGTTGCTGTCTACGCCATCCATGTTTTTCAGGACCATCGTGAGGATTGGCACCTCATCCTATTCCAAACTTGACTGGACTAAACTCTACTCATTCTTCGCAAAGCATTCATTCTCTTGCTTATCCATAGAGCCACTTCCATTCTCTTTAGAAGGTGGTATCCGTGATTTCTATCAAAAATCAGGGAAACCCCTTCTAGCCATCCTATCACCGTCTGATCTCTCTCTCTCCTCCTGTTTTGGCAAGGTGGTATGGATGTTTATTCTAGTCCGATTAAAAGCCTGGCTGTTAAGTGATCTCCTCCTGCCAGAACACCAATTTGGTTTACAGAAGGGCCTTTCAGGCATCCACGGGGCTAGCAGCGTTCTAAACCAGGTGAAAATAGTACTCAACTCTGGAGCCTACATGTGTTTCATCGTGTTGGACGGCAATGGAATACAGCATATGGCACCAATGCACGTGGATTGTAAATAAACTTTTAATGAGTAGGTCCATGACAGTAGTTGCTTTTGTTAGCTAGTTTCAAGATGACCAGGACACGTGGATCGTGAATATAATGCCACTGGGGCTTGGAAAATAATGCTTATAAAAAGGGAAGAAATTTAAATTTTAAATCTCAGATATTTATTCTTTTCCTTTAAGAGCGTGCAACATGACAATCAACTTGGTAATACAGTAGGCTAGAAATAGTAGATTTACACCAACACTATTGCACGTGGATGATTTCTGATTAAACATTAATTAAGATAAAGAGCTATTAGAGCTTCTTAATGCTGAACATTGTCAAAAAGGCCGTTATTGACAATTTTAGAATGGCTTCCCAGAAAAGCACCGTGCACAAATCTTTATTCTGTCTTAATAGGAACATGCTGTAACTATAACAAGAAACTTTGTCACTCTGTTTTGTATCGTCACCAAGGAAAATGTCGAGTAATCGTTCTAATACGAATGCACTGCACTCATTTTTGGCATATCGTAGGTATTTTATGTTCACCCCCATACCTCACACGTGCACGCGCGCACACACAAACACAGATGGGAGCCGCGAGCTGAGTTGGGCCTGCTATGGTGAACACTAAAATAATGTTATTAGTGGATACTGTATTATATATTTCTGAAGACAAAAGTTAAGCCAGTAAACTCCAACGTTTAAGCCTGATGGCGTCTTGTGTTGATGACATACGTTCGTGTAAAATGTATTTTTAACAAATAGAAGTATATATATATATATATATATATATACATATATATATTTATATTTTATAGATTGAATCCCACACTTTAATCTTGTGATAACATAACTATACAAAAATTGTTGGACTCAAATCCCAACTGATCTTTGTAAGACTCAAGTGTTATCACTTCAAGGAATATGCATGGTGTTTATTCGAGTCCAATGATTTTTGAAGTTAGCGGAAGATGGCGTAAATAAGCTGTTATATATATATATATAGGGTATTCATTTGAGAACTTTCCACCAAAATATCACGAAAACAACGCATTGCAGAAACAAGTGTTTTAAACCAAAGTTGTTTGGTTCTGAGGGGAAAGTAAGGAGGTGAGGCTGGTATGACCTTGGGTGGCGCTGCTTAGGCGACGTTAAGGTCACTTTGATTTTTTAAATGAGATTGCCTGTTTTTTTATTACAATTTCCTGTAGATGTAGATAATGTTTTGCCATTTTCAAAATTTTGGTTTTAAATTCTTTTTAAAGTAAACGCTATCCCGAGAAATGAACCTCACAAGTTTTCAGTCGCCGGCACCGGGCGTGGCATCAGAATTTGGCCTACTCAAACATATCTCGGGAAGTGTTTGTGTGATGTGTGCTCGCACACGTCTGTTTGTTCACGTTTATGTGTATTTATAAAATAATTATTGAGAAAAAAGTTTTTTTAATTTTAACTTTAAAACAGGTTTTTGAATTGCTCTCCATTATCAGCTAAACAATAATATAGTATATTTTCGAATTCACTTCTGACGTTTGGTAAGATTGCTTTTGTAATAGCCTACTTCTACATGCCATTGTTATTCTATTTGCTAACTATTTGATATTTGCTAGGTTAGTCCCATAAATAGTGGACTTTAAATGTCCCCATGGAAAAAATCTAGAGGCGTTAAATGAAGTGACCTTACTGCCCACTCAATTGGTCCTCTTTTACCAATCCATTGTCCATATAATCTGTTGTTTAACCATTGTCAAACAAGCAATGTACGGTAAGGGGCACCATGAGAGTATAAATTGCGTCTTTAAGCATTTTCAAGTATTTTCCTCTTCTAAAATTTCCGTAATTAAATATCGGACCAATAATCGTGTCACCTTATATACATGCCGACACATTTTTTCTGGCCATTGTGTATGTCCGTCAGTATAAATACGAGTATTTTGATCACGCCAATAATGACAGGTTGTGTTTATTTACAAAATCACTTAAGAAAAATGTGCACGGATTAGAAAAGCGGATACCTTCTAATAACAATGTATCCACATTCAATAATTCGATCATTTTTTCACAAATCTGTAGTCGCCTATCTGGATCATCTTCACTTACGGATTAAACTTATTTAATTTTAGTATCATGATTTTAACCAAATGATACACCAGTAGCTTTAGACATTTCCCCTACTGAACTTCTGGAATTTACCATTTAGCTGCCCAAAATTTCCACTCGTTATATTTCACTCAATAATATACCAAGCCCATTTTTATTTTGCGGCATATACAATTCTCTAAATTTTCAAACAAGTTCCGAAACATAGCCATGTGACACGTTTTTATCCGGATGTCTTTGTTTGAATGTTGCTGCCGTTCTTTGAGCGCATTAAGCCTCGTCTCCAAACAGAAAGATCCATTCTATTTTCTCTTCCAGACTATAATCCATTTTTCACGATTAGATGTTAAAAGTAGAAAGCAAATGAAACAACCATCATTTCTGAGCAGGCCGACGCTTGTCTCGCAACATCTCGCTGCGCTAATGTAGGACACAAATTTAATAATATCAGGATGAGTTTGGGTTGAGTTCCTCGAGCCTACTTGCCTTAGCTGCTACCTCACTGCTTGCTGTTCCTGATAAAGTACGGTCAACCTTCCTGACCATACAAGTCACAGAATGCTCGACATTATTAGTCATGTGATGAATCTCACTCGGTTGGATGTCTGTTTGAACACTATCCGAGTTCTTCCTCGCCTCCGCAGCCAGAATTTCGGCCTTCTTACGGGCGCCGTTAAGAACATTCCTAGCATTGCTTGTGGTATTCCTATAGTGAGACATTTGTGATAGTCTCGTTGTTTCTGTTGACACTTAACTGATTTAAAAGTTGCTGTGACGCCAAACGGTCGATGTGTTTTCAAGAAGTACTTATAATTACCACGGATTCGTTTAACAATGTAAATGCCACGTAAATATAATTATTGTTTTTATAAACTTCTAGGATATTAACAATAATAATAAGTTAATGATATTTCTTAAAAAAAATTATAGTATTTATAACTACACTAAAATTATTGATACCTCCAGTGTCACACTAGGGGACGTGGGTTCAGAGGAAAGCAGAGCATTTTCGTCTCCAAACCTTGGTCTTAAAAACTATGGCAAATAAGCTATAAGCATTTTAAAGAAAATTTAAAAAAATTAGGACTGAAAATATGCTTAGTAGGTGTATGGGAGGGTATGCCACTGAATAATTCCCTTCATATTTAAAGAATGAAAGCTTATAAAACATTGAGTATATTAATAAAATTAGTTAGTGCCTATAAAATAAGTAAGGTATCGTTTTGGCTCTCTTTATATGTACATAACGTGAGAAACCAATATAATATTTTCTTTATATAATTCACCAAACTAAATATTTAATAAGGTTGAGGAGGGAGGGGGGGGAGATATTTCTGCTTTTACGTTAATATAAGTCCTATTTTAAAAACATCAATTATTGTATCCTACATTTCCAGTTGGACGCTGAAATAAAGCTTGTAAGAACTCTATTCTTTAAATCGTGATATTTGATGTTAAAAGGTTAGCTAATCGCTTAGTTTTCATTAGCTGGTGATTGAAATTATTATTTCATTCTTTTTCTAAATTATGTAACAGATAATATAAGATAATATTATTACATTTCTAAATCTAGATTCTAGAAGTACACACATATGCACTTCATAGTTTATTTTTCATTAGATGTATTCACATGTTATTAAGCTAATATTAAAATACCAAACCTTAAGTTCATTAAATAGACATTTTGTCGTTAGTAACATTTTCAGAAATTCTGAAAGAATGTTGAATGAAAACTACTACAGCTATGTATAATTTTGAAATAGAACCCAAACCCGACTTTCTAAACATTAGCCGAGAAAAAATAACCGACCCTCTCCTTTCTTTGTCTCGGAATCTATTTTTGGAAAGAATGTATATCTGCCAGTCAGTCAAACCTACAGGCGACGAAATGTCTAGCTGTACACAAGGGAATTAACAGAGGGGGAAATGGAATTAAAGTTCTCTACAAGCACGAAGCGTAGCGGATTTCAAACAAACTAGAATGTATGGGGGCTCTCCCTTAAAGCTTAAAGCCAGTTAGTGAGCCATCTAGCCATTTTCTTTTTATTGTTAAACGTGCATTTGTTAGAATATTAAAGATACTTGGTAAGTATTATTACTTTCATGTGCTGTTTGACCCTATTATTATTATTATTATTATTATTATTATTATTATTATTATTTTGTAATGATATTTTATATTGCGTTTTACTTTATCATATTAAGATAAACTATTGTAATCGTGAAAATCTTGCTCCTCGAGATTATAACGAGACTCTACGTTTTATGAAAGCTACATCCGAGCACCAAAATGCGGATTTTACAATTCCGAGTGTCATTCCTTTGTTCAAACTAACAAGTTGTTAAAAGGAAATATCTCGGATTTTTTTTTCCACCCTAGCCTTTAAATATAATAAAATTGGTTTACTGATAGGTTTTTTTCTTACTACAATTTTTTTTTTTAAAAGGGCTTAGATTATTTTGTGAAAAATAGATATCAACGGATTGTTTGACTTCCCAAATAACGCTTTTTACATGTTTTTTGGTAAAGATTTGCTAAAGGGTAGCTTACCTATGATCGAATTTCGAAAATTCCAAACATTTGGAAAATGGTTCAAACGATTTTAACTTATATATCTGGGAAGTGTTTGACATGACAAATAAATGTGCACACTGGTGTTTTGGAGATAGATTCAAGGATAGTTGACTGATGAATGTTTCTACTAATTAAGATACACAAAATCTAACAAGATTAAGTGTTTGTTTTTAAGACAAGAACATATGGATAGTTTACAAAAATCCGTTCAACCAGGAAATGAATATAACCTTGACACGTGCCAACAAAAGAAAAATATGGTCGTCTTGACTGAGTTGTGATGTAATTTGCCACCCTACCTTGTATTTTCTACTTTTTTTGAACAATTTCCAATTTAATTTCGCGTGAAATCTTCGAAGCTCGCCAGCTGGTTGCCGGCCTGACTAATGACAATGTTTACATATATTAAATTAAGTAAAAGGACGGAAGGAACAACGTAAAACATTGTTTTAAATAATTTAAATAAGGAATTTTGATTTAAGGAAGAACACTTACCTTTTATTAAACATACTAATTATCCTTCTAAGAAGTGTGTTTGACTCTTGTATTCATTTTCAAAGTCGACCATGTTTGTTTTTAACGCATGCGCAGTTCTATCAAACATTATTACAGANCTAATTATCCTTCTAAGAAGTGTGTTTGACTCTTGTATTCATTTTCAAAGTCGACCATGTTTGTTTTTAACGCATGCGCAGTTCTATCAAACATTATTACAGAGTTGATTAAAAATATTAAATAAGATCCTGAATATTACGTTGATATTAGTTTAATCAATAAATGGAAGGGGGATCTGGATCATTACAAACAGCAGTAGTAATAACAATAACAACAGCAATAGTAACAATCGAAACAACAGCAATAGTAACAATCGAAACAACAGAAATAGTAACAATCGAAACAACAGCAATAGTAACAATCGAAACAACAGCAATAGTAACAATCGAAACAACAGCAATAGTAACAAATCGAAACAACAGCAATAGTAGTATAAGTAGTTGTTGTAGTAGTATTAATAGTATAAGTATATCAGTAAGTTCAACACCTATTCTAAGGTGTGAAATTTGTGAGATAACTTTAAAGAAATGCATCAGCATTAGCTCGGGTAAGGTATGGGAATCCAACTTCAAGAAACCTCATGTGGAAAACTACCCCCCAAAGCACTCAGTCGAGAGTAATAAAGCTCCCCAATGCAGGAAATCAGTATCATCGCGGTCCTGACGTCTCAGACCGTAAGATCTCCTGTGAGGACTCTATTTCCCCCCCAGCGTGACGTCCACTCCACCTCTAATAAACATATGACACGTTTCTTCATCAAGCCGTGTACTATGGTAGTCCTATTGTCTGGCGCGTATTTTAGCGACTCGGCCCGCTTGAGACGGCGGACTACCTTTACGGCCAAGCTTCGCAGCGGGAGTGCTCGTGTGTTTTATCAGATGCAACATGGTCGGACCTCTTCTATAATCGTCTAAACACCTTTTTACCTGCTGGAGGTACTCTTTATCTCGAGATGTCTGCTTCTAAAAACATCCCATTTACCAGAATGAAGCCATTTAGTTTCTTTGAGAAACAACCACGTGTGATTCAGACACGTAATTTGTTCTAGTGAGTTCAGATTAAAGATTCTCAAAATGACAACGTGTTATCTCGCACTAAGATATTTCTACTTTTTACAGAGTTGATAAACGTTATCTTTAAATAATCTGAGCTGGGACATCTTAATGGAGCTAGATCGTGTCGTAGCGACTGGTGTTAGGGTGCCAGACTAAGATACTTGTCCTCAACATGTCAGAGCACAGGGATCCGAGTTCGAAGCTTAATTTGAATCAAAACGTATATTTTCCCCCTTCACGCCACGATGATAACTTCCAAACGACCCCTCTCCCAGCTCTCTGTCTATCCGTTGCACCAAACCCCTCATGTGGGTATTGACTGTTATTACTTCTAACCAAATATACATATCATATTTACCAATATACAACTATACACACATCACGGTTTCCATGGAGATGTAAACAAATAATAACGGTACAGATGAACTACCACCCACCAAGCGGAAAAGATGAAATATTCGATGAGGTAGTCGGGTTTTAGTTCGAGGCTATCTTTCCCAGCATCCTTGACCTATAACCTTAAAAAATAAGTGTTCGTTTGGTAAAATTGGCTAAGCAATTTTATCGTAATTTCAATGACAGGAAATTGTCTCATCAAATTATATTTAAATATTCTAGCACTTACGTTTGTTATATATTAATTTGTATAGGGTTCGATCAACTAAATAGATAGGTATTCATTAGTGTGTTAGGGATTAGGAAGGTTTTATTTAACATTAGTACACCCGCATTTACGTGGAGGGAGATTTGAAAACCATTTAGTAATAATCCTCCTCCGTGCACCCGATGAGGAATATTTCCCATATTTGGCGGTCTGTGCTAACACGAGGTTAGCACATTAGACCATGCAGGCACCAAAGAGACTGATAAATAACTATCCAACCTTAAGGAGTATTGTAAATATTGGTGGTATTTTTAAAATGGCGTTCCTTGAAACCTGTCTACGTCTGTCCTTCCTGCTGAGACGTAGGACGACCCGTTGGGATTAGCACATGGCTGTTAATATCCGGTGCAAAACACTTCTTCAGACTTGTAAAGAGGAACATGGTCTCTATCAGTCCACCTCCTCATATATGTCGCTATTCATCACACAGAAATGGCGGTCTTAAAGAACGAGAGAATAATTGGGATATATTATTATTATTAGCACCGCGTCTTACTACCCGTTCGGGTTATACGCTTTAAGTACTAATTACTCTAATGTATTAGGAAGGTTGAATTAAAGGAAGTGAACCCGCATTTGCGTGGAGGGAGAGTGGAAAACCATTTAGGAAAAGCCACCCCAGTTCACCCGACCGAGATTCG
>CABFOV010013117.1:0-10227 GCA_902141375.1 Timema poppense
CTGTTGATGAAGTTTATCGAAACGTTATTGTTAGTTTGGAGTTCTCAAGAAATGAGGAAAGGAAATATCGCAAATGTGTTTTAGGATGAGACAAAAAAAAAATTTTTTTTTTGCACTTTACAGACATTTTTTTAATCCTTTCTTCGAACAATTTGCTTACAAAATATGGTTTTAGATTTTAAATGAAATTTTTTTTGATTTCATATTTACCTTTGGAAAGTTTTTGAAAAATTGATTTAGTTTATCCATAGCGTTGAAATAGATATAACGCTACTTCTTCCTTCCCCCTCACTACACCCACTTGCCCCCACCTGTGCATCGCATTTTACTACCCCTTTGGGCTATCTTAATATGGCAGGGATGTGGAAGGTGGAATATGGAAAAAATGTACTCACATTAGCGTCGAGGGAGAGTGTACAGCCATTTTGGAAAAATCCCCTTGAGTGTAAAAAGAAGCAAAGTATAACAAAAGTGTATGATTTACCGGTGTTGTATTTCTAATAACTAAACCTTTCTAGTTACCATAGGAGGGGAGAGGGTCAAATAGGACTCTGACCCTCTAACCCCCCTCCCCCTACACTTGAATTCGTGGCTGGATATACCTTCTAAAAGATGATTCCTCTGACGAGCTGACTATACCTCACGTGACACCTAATAAACTCTGAACCTACTGGGATTCGAACCAGCACGTGAACGAACTTGTCCAAGGCTCGGTGCAGCTTGCTAGTACTCTGGCGAGTTCTTTCCCCATCAGTATGCACAGTGCATAGCTCCAGGGAGTAATGTTACCCCCTCTGAAGCGGGGGTGGGGTGGCTAATCAATCCCTTCCACCACAGAGGGCTGGAAGGGGATGTTTATAGAAGAAGGAGGGGAAGACAAACTATTGTACAGCCCAATTTTAATATGAAGAGCATTTTATAGAATACAAAGTAATTTGAGTTAGTCTATTTAACGTTTACTTTCTGAAACGAATGGCCATATCAACACACGACTTATAAACTAACTTAAACTTAGAACAGACACAACAACCAACTCCCCGGACATTAATTCATCACTGTAAAAGAGGAGTCCTCTCATTTTACCAATGATAAATTTTTCTGCTGTGCCGGGAATCGAACCCTGGACCCTTAGCTCAATAGAAAAACACACTACTGACTGAGCTTAGTGTCGGACTTTTTTTCCCTGTCAACATTGATATATTTTCATTATAGTATTTATCCTATTTTATATGTATTGTTAATATCTAACAAATGTGACAGTTGTAGATTACATGATTTGTGTCGGTGACCTGGCGGTCTAGGGGTAAGGTGTCAGACTTCTGTGCTGGCGGCTGGGGTTCAATCCTCGATCGCGGCAAAGATTTATCTGATTACCAAACCCTTCCTTCACCTCTGACAAAACGTGTATTAGTCACAACTTGTGAATTTGTGGAATGCCAGGCCTCCACCGTGGTTCGAATTCCACGTAAAACTGTAGGTCCTTCATTTCATCTCCCAATCACCCTACCATTACACATTAGCGTAAGTGCGTATAACCCGAACGGGTAGTAAAGACGCGGTGCTAATAATAATAATAATAGCAAGCAGTGAGATACACAATAAAAACAATACATTCATCATAATTTGTAAATCATAAAAAAATGATATCCATGAAGTCAGTGCATAATCTAGCTATACCGACCAAGTGTCCACCGTCTATTAGTGATGATAGTGCCAACGTTTATGGATAGAGGTTGTCATGTGGTTAGCACAACGAACTCTCCAGCCGTTAAACCCAGTTTTCTAGACCAGAGCTACTATTTTGTATTTCAAGTAGCTCCTCATTTTTTCCTCACGAGGCTGAGTTTGATCCCGTTCCAGACCCATTGCTTCACAGATAGAGTTTGGAAGCATCGGGGATCGAACCCGGAACCTCTGTATCTGTATTCAGGAACCCTGAACACTTGGCCAAATGGGTGGTAATCATAGAATGAACGATTAGCTCAAAGAACTCTCGTTAAGTTGCAACACATTAAAACATTAATAAAAACATAACATGATACAATTTAATTATTATACTACTATAAAGCCACACGGTTGACTCACTCACTGACATTAATGTTTACCCACTTCCAGATGAGCTAGAAACTTGGAATTTGGCACAAGCTTATACCTTCTAGCCTGTAACCGACGGTAACATTCCAAAAAGTTAAAAAAAAAATTTNTTAACCTCCGAAAAAAATTCAAAATGTCGGAGCAACTTTAAAGTCGGTGCGGACCTTTCTTTGGATGTCTCTTGTGGCTAAACGGTAAGACCTATAAAAAAAACGTCTCTGGAATTACATTAGTTTACATCCACTTGCAAAGAAAACTGACTGGGGGTTTAGGGGTGGAGCCCACAACAAGCAAAGCGAGTTGAGCTTATAAAATTGAAAATGTATTGATTCCTTTTAAGGATAGTTATGATGCTAGACGATTAACTATATTGGTATTACTGGCAATAAAACCAGTTGAGATTAATATGGGAAACACTAGAGATACAAGGCGGAAATAAATAAATATAAGAGTTATATAAAGTTAAATAAATTATAGTTTTAATAAATTCGAGTTAAATTACTAAGCTATAAGAAATTAATAATTATAACTTAGTTGCCTTTATTATCTTAGCTGTAAATTATATTAAATGCATATTTATTTTTATATGCCTACTTAATTTGTATCATGTTATATGTTTTTTTAAACTTTTTTAGTGTGTTGTAACTTAACAAGGGCTCTTTCTGCTAATTGCCCATTTTATTATGACAGTCATTTATTTATGACTTTCAATTATTTATTTATTATTAGTGTATTGCTCTTGTTTATCTCAGTGTCTGTTAAATATTATATAATCTTTATTAACTGTTTTTTATAATTTAATCTATTTACTTTTTTAATTGTTTCTCACTTCATTATATTAATTTATTCCTACTAAGCTTCCACAAATTTGTTTCAAAAATCATTAACCAAGAACAGCAATACCTTATAATAGATACTGAACCCTAGAGCCAGGGATCGCACTATTTAAGGTATATGACTATTTAAAACACGAACATTTATATTATTATTATTTTTGTATTTACTAGGAGTCGAACAAGGGCACACAAGGCTGATTATACTCAACCTCCAAACTTTTCTAATACAAAGATAGATATCGTTTAAAAGGAAATAAATACTCAGCTAGGGTTTGAACCCTTGCACTTCCATCACCATTTAGTGTTTAGACCACGTGACAATCGAAGCGGTGTATATATATATATACACACACCGCTTCGATATATATATGTATATATTTAGCACCGCGTCTCACTATCTGTTCATGTTATACGGATATGTACTAATTACGCTGATTAGTTCATGATACAGAAGGTCGCATTTTAATGAAATTTACCCGCATTTCTGTGGAGAGAGAGTGGTAAACTACTTAAGAAAAGCCCATTCAGTACACCCGACTGGCATTCGAAGAGTGGGGAAAACCATTTGGGAAAAACCACCTTCAGTACACCCAACTGGAACTCGAACCCTGATCTTCCTCTCATTGATAGTCTAGTCTATTGCGAGAGTAGCACCTGAGACCATGCGGCCACCGAAGCAGGCAAAGATAATTTAAATTCATTGTAAAATACTGATGGTAAACATTTATTAAGGTTATATTTTGTCCTTTTTTTATGGTGGGGTGCATTAAGGTAGATTTTAAGTCACTTTAGTTCAGGTCGTGTCAATATTTTTACTCCTTTGACTGTATGAAAGGGGTTGTTGTTAGTGGATTGACCTGGCTCGTGGCATAAGGGATGAAAGGGTTGAGAGAGTGGTGTGATGGGTGGTGGGGGGAGGGGAGGTTCTAGGCTGTAAAACCGGGACGTGCAGCAGTTATCAGAGAGAGGGGAGATAGAGAGATACCTCCCTGAACGGCCCCTCCTCCACCTTTCGGTTCACATGGGGTACACGGGGCCGGATTACTTGCGACACAAAAAGCCACGATCTATCAGGACACGTCCTTCCCCTCTACGGTTCCCCCTCTACCACCCACCCTACTCTCCCCATCCCATCGCCGAACAAAATTTAATTCTAACATGAGGTTTTTTTTAAACCTTTTGTCTGACAAGGGAAAAAATAACTTTGATCTAGAGAAAGGGCCTAGAAGAACAACAACAAACCAACCTGTGTCCACCCCCTCCCCTCCCCCACACCCTTATTTCGTTTGATGTGACGTCATAAAAGGTGGAAGAATCCTTCCATGCTTAAAATAAATAATCGACATTTGATAGTCACTTGTTTGGAAAGTTTGAGTATGGAAAAAAAATGCTCACCTCTATTTTAAATGTTAAAAAAAATAACTTTTTATTTATTTAAATCGATGTCAAGTTGTAGGTGACGGGAAAGGGTTTGAATCCTAGCTGGGTGTCTTAAGGTGTTTAAAAAAAATCACACTCTTCCACTCTCTAAATGGTGCTACATTTCCTCTATTTTAATTCTAACTATTTTTAAACTTCCTCAGCCCTTTCCCCTTGGGTGTAAATATGCAGAAGAGTAGAGGAGCACGCAGCCATAAGGGTTTATTTAACGACTTAATATATAGGTTGACAAGACATCTTGTGAATGAGAGGAATGCCAGGTCTCCACCGTGGTTCGGATTCCACGTTAAACTATAGGTCCTTCATTTCATCTCACAATCACCCTACCATAGCGTATAACCTGAACGGGTAGTAAGACGCGGTGCTAATAATAATAATAATAATAATAATAATAATAATAATAATAATAATATATAGGTAAGGGATGAGGAGGGTAGTTAAAGGAAAACGCACCCGCATTAGTGTGGAAAGTGGAATGGTAAATGATAAATCACACGTGCAACACCACTTCGAACCCTTTTAGCTGGTCGAACGGTCTAAGGCGTCACTCTCGCAATTGAACGGGAGTGTCGATGACGGGGATATTGTGGTTCAAACCCCGGTCAGGTGTACTGAGTCTGGTTTTTCCTAAATGGTTTTCCACTCTATATCTACGCAAATGTGGGTACACTTCATATACATTCAAACCTCCGTATATTTAACACTTGAACATGCGTATAAACAGAATAGGTGGTAAGACGTGGTGTATAAAACACACACAAAAAGAAAATCATATCACAAGTCCCCTTCCGAGAAACAATCCTCGGTCACCCTGCCACAGGCAAGCCACTCTATTGTGACCCCACTCTGTAGACTATGCGACCACCGGTGTGGATAGTTAGATTTGTGTCTGTTCGTGTGTGTCGACAGTTGAAACCTCTGATCTGATCGGTCAAGATTATTAACCATCGTTAATATATTGGAGGTGTGTATAAACTAGATTTCCTAAATACATAGTTTATATTAGCACATGACTTACTAACTAACTTAAGCCTGATGGTTGAAAATACCGGCGAGACAAGGTTTCTAGCTTATTTGGAAAAAATAGAAGTCTTATAATGTTTGCCACCCTGTAATGTTCTCAAATCATCGTACCCGTCGAGTCCTAGTGCTGTTCCTTTTAACTACTTTATGAATACTTTCCACCTTAGGGTATGATGGAAAGTAACGTTAGGTAAGGCAAGAATTTTTCCAGTTAAAATAAATACTTTTTTGGCCAAAATAAATAATATTTTTTTATATAACCTGTTCAGGTTATACACATTTATGATAATTACTCTAATGGGGAAGGAAGGATTTTATAGGTACTCCAACAGCATTTGCTTGGAAGGAGAGTATAAAACCATCTAGGAAAATCCACCCTCAGTACACCCGAACCGGATTCGAGCCCCGATCTCCCCGTAATCAGCAGGACAGTCTGACACGAGAGTGACGTCATAGATCACTCTATCACCGAAGCGGGTAATAAAATATTGTTCTAGTTCTAATAGAATCATTTAGTTTAAATTTTCCACCGATATTTATAATATACATCGTGGCATTTAATTAGATACATTTTAAATTTCAAATTTCTCCATTACGATGTCAGATATTCAAGAACTGTTGAGGTTACCATGGGTAGAAACTTAATAGACGTATCTGCTGGAGCAAAATTTTATATATTTTGGTCCAAAAACTTTAAAAAACTAAAACTATAAGCACACTGAATCTTTAATTGCGCTACCTTTCGTCCCACCTTAAATCCATACTGATTTTATCACTAATTAATCCACACTAATGGGAATCGTCAACGAGATAGAAATCTTCTTCCTCCCCTTATGCTCCCTTTAAGAAGATAGCGGAGCTCATCTAGTCGTGGTACATGGACCCACCCTCCTCATCAGCATCCACACCGAGCGGTCTCTTTCATCTTATCAATCGTCTCATCCGGCGTCCTCTGGCGCTCAGATGCGTCGCACTACCGCCGCCTGTACTTATCCATCCTCAGTAGGAAGAACGACTCGGGTGTAGAACCGTACAACTCACAGCTCACACCACTCTTGGTATCAGCGCGGGCTATCAACAGATTTAAGGTGGGGGATGTAGGAAACGAAAATTAAGGTCAGGGTTTTAGCAGTTTTTGTATCAAAACATTTTTTAGGCCAAATAAAAAAAATATTGCTCTGGTAGCAATATAGAGCTTAGTTTTCTTCCCATGGTGCTATCAATAGTTCTTGAATATCTGTCAAGGATGTCCGGGACTTTTTTTTTTATCTCCATTTAAAAAAATGTATCATCTAATACCTATATGCTCTTGACAAATTGCATATAACCCGAACGGGTAGTAAGACGCGGTGCTAATAATAATAATAATAATAATAATAATAATAATAATAATAATAATCTTGACAAATATTCAACAACTGATGATGTCACATGTGAATAAAATTAAATCCTATGTTTCTGCTGAAGCAAGATTTCTTTTAACTTATTTTGACAATTTTTTTTCTATAAAAACTACAAAAATACTCCCTTTAACTGACATTATCTACTATCCCACTATAAAGTCGAATTTCAAGCGTAGCTTTCGAGCCGTAACGTGTCTGCACACGAACAGGTTGAGTTTCTTCTTTATTAAGCTGAGAGATATCTTGGGTGACTTTATAAAATGTGGTGGATATAGTCCGCTGTTCTCCTCAGTATGTGGACGTCTCAAAGAGGGGTTAGGGGGCGTTAAGACCTGTTGTCTAAGCGCCAATGTTGGATCAACCGACCGAGCCTATTTGTGTGTGCATGTGTCTGGTCTGCTAGCAAGCTACTCAACAGACCACGGCGGAAGGGTTGATTCAGACTCTATACTGTGGTCTGTGGAAAGGGGGGAGGGAGAGAGGAAGATGGGGAAGGAAAGAGGGACGGAGGATAAATGAGAGAAAAAGGAGGAGGGATGGAGAGAGTTAGATACAGATAAAAATAGGGAGAGAGGGAGAGGGGGAAATGGAGAGAAAAGAAGGAGGGATGAAGAGTGTTAGGAAAAGAGGTATATAGGGAGACATAAAAATCGAGAGAAAATTCAGAAAGTATACATAGGGCTAGGGAAATATTGAAAAAGGAAGACAGGAAAATTGAGAGTAAACGAAAGGATATAAAAGGATAAGGGAAAGAAGGAAGGGAGGAAAATTAATGTGGAAAAAGAATGTGGGCTAGAGAGAGATCGAAGAAGAAGTAAAAAGGAAACATGATAGCGAGGGAAAAGTTCTTAAAGTTAGTGATTAGCAAAGTAAAACATCAAATGAGAGAGGAATGTTGGGTTTTTACGCATAGGTTTTCCACTCTCAGGCCACGCAACTGAAGGTGCACTTCTTCTCAGTTAAGCTGTAACGTCTTCATCTCTTTCACATTAGCGTAGTTAGTACACATGCATAAAACCTGAACGAGTAATATGAGATGCGATAACAAATAAAATAAATAAATAAAATATTATAAATGCTTACAGCAAAAGTAAAAAATTACTATTTTAAAAAAATATCCTTTCTTCCAGAATACAACTATACATTTTCTGTCAAACTGAGTGTACACACCACACTATAACGTGACGTCATGCCCCATTCAGTCAGAAGTCATCAGCAGAACCATTGACGGTTCAAGTAATGGCAGCCCTGTCATTGTGCTAATGTTAATATCCTTCCCCTCTACACCCACCCCCCCTACTCAGTTCCTCTCACCACTAAGAGGGTACTGACGATAATGACCGACAGCAGCGCTTCTAGCGACGGTATTTAGCACCGTGTCCACACCTCTCTCCTCCTGGTGGACATGTCATAGAACAGAGTTTAAACCAGGAGAGTTAATTTTGGACGGTATTTTTCATTCATAGGTTTGTTTAATTGGAACTACATAGTTAATGCATTATGGCAGAGCAGATATAAGGTATTTATTCCTACGAGGGAACTAGCCTGCTTCAAACGATTGAGATTGACAACACTTTTAAAAATGTCAAAACCGTATCTAACTGAACAACTTCAAAATAGAAACCATTGAAACTACTTTACTCTATTAACTAGAGGATCTATTTGAAAGTAAATGTCATCAAAATTACATCAATACAGAAACTATAGGACCTATTTCAAAATAGAAGTAATCGAAATACCTCAATAAAGAAACTAGAGGACCTATTTAAAAACAAAAGTCATCGAAACTAACTCAATACATAAACTATAGGACCTACAAAAATAGAAGTCACAGAAACTACCTCAACACAGAAACTATAGGATCTACAAAAATATAAGTTACCGAAACTACCTCAATGCAGAAACTATAGGACCTATTTCAATATAGAAGTAATCGAAACTACCTCAATACAGAAGCTATAAGACCTATTTCAAAATATAAATTACCGAAACTACCTCAATACAGAAACTATAGGACCTATTTCGAAATAGAAATTACCGAAACTACCTCAATACAGAAACTATAGGACCTATTTCGAAATAGAAGTAATCGAAACTACCTTATAGCGATACCGGATTTTGTATACTGATGATGTTGCGGAGGTAATAATGTGGACCCATATATGCCCTACTGTTGGGCACCAATTATACCGATACCGGGTATTATGATGATGACGCGTGCATGCCTTACTGCGCACTTATCCTACGTCCATGGCAATCTGATTTAACGTTTCTCACTGTAGGATTACTGATTGGTTAATTGATGAAATTAGTATAGATTTAATCTTGTAAATTATTTATTTTATTAGTTTCACTTTCATTATTATAAAACTGACATTGATACAGTTTTTGTTAATTTACGAACTGATGTGGAAAAGCCTAATCTATTGCTGTTACAGACTGAGATTCTCTCTCAGAAAATTACTATGTGTCGTGTGATATTAATAGTTTTTCTGTGTTATTATAATGTTCTGTGTATATTTATAAGCACAAGCTGCTTATATATGACCTACCCCTCTCTTCTTGGACCCCTTGTCCCCAGTGTTAAAACCAACTAATGGGAGAACTCCTGGCAACCTGATGTTATGAAGGCTACAGTAGCACCATGGCTTCTTTGGTGCTGACTGACAGCTCACAGATGACGGATTTGAAATGTTATCAGACCAAATTATGTACCCCTACGCCGAACCAAATGATCTACAAAAACATGTGTTTAGCAGTTGTCATTTCTGACGGTCAAAATTTAGGTATATACCTAAATGTTGACGGTCAGAAGTCAGCTGTGAGCTGTCAGTCAGCACCAAAGAAGACCATGGGGCTACTGTAGCTTCCTATTGGGTAAAGAGAGCCAGAATATCACCTGATTTTCAAATAGAACGGAGGAGTTTTTTTTAAAGAAAGAAAGAAAGTTTTAAAACGCAACACATTGAAATTACTTCTGAAGACGCGTGATTTTCCATGGATGCGATATTAAAAGGAAACTTTACATACAGTTCTTTAAAGAAAAATACAATTCATCCATGACTTTCTGAATATATGAGGGGGATCCAAAACAGTATCACTACAACCTTAATACCGAAACTATAGGACCTACTTAAAAATAGAAGTCATCGAAACTAACTCAATACAGAAACTAGATGAACTATTTAAAAATAGAAGTATTCGAGACTATCTCAATACAGAAACTAGATGAACTATTCGAAAACAGAAGCCATCGAAACTACTTCAACACATTAACAAGAGGAACTATCTAAAAATACAAACTATCGAAAATAATTTAATGTATTAACTAGTGGAACTATTTAATAATAGGAGAGTAGAGAAGAACCGGGAGTTTCAGGGCGCAAAGGGGTAATCGGTGGTGGCTGGTGGTGGGGGGTAATACCTTGTAG
>CABFOV010013118.1:0-10225 GCA_902141375.1 Timema poppense
ACCCTGTAAAACCATTCAATGTGGGTAACAGTGCCCAAATAACGTTTGACATGGTTAAACTTTTAACAGCTAAAAAAATACTAGCCCTTATATTAATGACAGCAAACATAATTAATTTACTTAGTATGTAAATATTAGTTATTAATTTTATCATTATCAGAACAATAAAGTACAATTAATTTATTAAATCAAACCATTCAGGCATCGCTAAAAGACATAACCCCTCCCCCATCACTCCTTCTCAACAGTCAAGAAATAATTTAACTACTTAAGGCCTTCTCTAATTTAGGTGTTGGGCGTAGCTAGGCAAACTATCCTACAGTTATGTGTGGAGTAATATCATACCTCTCGGGCTCAGTGAGTTAGAAGTTGCTTTCTTTCAAGCTCGACGGAGTGTACATTGTCACTACATTACTAATAACATCGCACTCAAGCTATCTAATCGTTGTGTTTGTAAGTACGAGTTTCTATTCATACGTAAACGAGTCCACGATGTTTTCTTTAAGTACTAAAATTATTTGTGTTATAGTTTTGTTTTGAGTTTGTTACAACATTTAAGGTGCATGTAAGTGAAGGCATAATCTTATAAAGTAGAGCTAAACTTTCAGATATCTTTGATTGCCCATTCTGATGTTCTAAGAATTATTCATATTCAGGAAGACAAGGAATTTCTTCTTGTTCGTCCAGAAAAAGGACGACCTGGTAAGATTAGAAGCATAGGTAAAATACTCACCAAAAAGTAATATGAAGCTAAAAATATAAAAGCACGTGTAAAAAGAATGCAGAAGCAAGAAAGAGGAGGAGATTATTAAATCAATCAAAGGAACTCCAATTCCAATTCCGTTGTCTTCTTCTTCAAGTGAAGAGGAGATCGATTTATCTGATAAAGGTGCTTCTGCTGATCAAGGTCCCTTAACCTCTGAATCACCTCTGAAAAAGCTTGATAGGAAGAAACTTATGATGGTGTTTTGGCTAATAGTTTTTATGTTTAAAAATTAAGTTATAGAAAAGCAGCTGTCATACTGACGATATCACAATACAATGTTAACAATTCGTCTATCCATCATTAACGTATAATGTGTTGACAGAAGATTGCAAAATCTTTGAAAATTGTATTTACGCCAAAAGTCTCCCTCAATATTCACCGAGATGTAAAAAAATAGACAATATAACTGGACCTTAAAACGTGTATCGCCTTCCAATTGGGGTATCAGGTAAGAGTGTTTATGAATTTTTCGCTGTTCCAAAACTTGTTTCTACAACAGAAGAGTCAGCAGCTTCAGAAGTTTATGGAACAACATTATCATTAGAACTTTTCGATCAAATAAAATGTATGAGCTTTGTCAATAACGCAGTAAATACTAAACAAAAAATGGACTATATGTTTAGCCAGTCGTCTGCATTTCATGAAGATCATGCTAAAGGCAAAGTTGTTAATGCGGTTGGGAGTCCAAATGAATCCGAGATAGTATTGTTCAAAGGATTTTAAAACGCCTGAAATACTATTGAATGTACTGAGATTATATTCATGTAAATTTTCAACCTCGAAATTATGATAAAGTTTAACGTTTTATTTTTCCCTGAATTAAATAAATGGATTTTACAATTCTGTCTGTCTCTGAACACATATATAAAATTGTTTGAATGATTTTGTTCAAAATTGAATGGCTATACTTTGGGAGTTTGTATTTATTTTGACACAAATCCTTATATTAATGGTAATTTACTTAAGAGTGAATTTATAAAATTACATATATTTCGAGAAGTCTCTACCAGTTTATTTTAAATTTTATATATAGCTAGTATTTGATCTGACAATTAACACTGTACACTTGAGTAAAAATTCAGTTCAGTGCAGCTTAATGAAGAATTATTTCTGGAATGTCAAAAGATTTTAAAAAATGGCTCTAGCAGTTTGGCTAAATATGTAAATTTGGGGAGTTTTCAACATGACAAATAGAAATGTGCACTGGTTTTTAGGGGAATATTCACCAAAGGGTAGTTTACCAAAGACTGAGTTTTTTTATTGAAATGTTTTGAAAATAGCTTTAATGATTTGGCTCAAAATAGGTATCTTGCAAGTTATTTACAATAAAAATAATTTCATAATTATTGGTTTTTCTTAAACAATTCATTTAATAGTAGTGCTGATTACTGATATTTGCAAAATTGTAATTTAAAAAAGAAATAAAATAAATCACAGCGTTTTACTGCCTGTTCAGCTTATACTCATCTATGGTAATTACTCTAATGGTGGAAGGAGAGTGGAAAACCATTGAGGAAAAACTAACCTCAGTAGACACGACCGGTATTCGAACATCGATCGTCCCATCTCCAGCAGGCCAGTCTAGCAGTAAATTGATGCCTTGGACAATTCTGCCGCTGAAGTGGGTTTTTGAAAATAAATTTGAAATTGTTGTCAATAGAGGACTATTTTAAACGATTTAATACTTACGTAGGTTGATTTTTATAAAATATATTAATTTAAGTGTAGCTTATACATGATAAATTTGAGAAAATTCAAAATCTTTCAAAAAGTGTTTTAATATATTATTTAAATTAGTATCTGTTAATTGTTTATCATGATAAATAAGAAGATATATTTATTTTTAACAAAATAAAATTTTGAGGGTAGTTAACAAAAAATAAATAAATACATTTTGACAATTTTAAATATTAAAAAAATTGTTTGATCAATGTTGTTTGATTTTTTTTGTTGTGAAAACTGTTTTTATTGTACTAAGAAAATTATTGTTTCCCGAGGAAAACTTAAGTGGAATTTACAAAAACATTTTTTTTTAATTAGGGGGTTTACATTTTACTTGGCACCAAACAGTTTTTAACTTTAAATTTATTTATTTTTCTTGAAAAACTATTAAGGTGTAAAACAGTGCTAAATATGTAGAAAACTATGGGATATTTACATTCTTAATTTGATGGTGTGAGGGCTGTAGGTAGAGCCAATGACTTAATTTTTTTGTATCTTAAATATTTTTTCTAGCTAATCTATTAGGGTGCAAAACTCCATACTTGGGTGCAAAACAGGACTTTTATTTTGGCTCTAAGAAAAACTTTAATTAGGGAGTGAGGGAGCTACGTTTAACCTACCCCCTCCCCAATTTTTCCCTTTTAAATTTTTTTTTTCTTGGAAAATACTAGTGTGTAAAACGCCATACTTGGGTGCAAAAGGCCATATTTGTGTGCAAAACAGTGCAAAACAGGACTTTTAAGACGATATAAAAAAATCTAACATTTTTATAGTGGGGGGCTACTCTTAACTTGGCACCCCCTAAACATAAACAGTCGTATCGTATCTGGGGATGGTTTGTAAAGCTTAGTACTTGGGTGCAAAATGGTGCTAGATAGGTGGAAAACGATGGCATATTTACATTATTAATTTGAGGGTGTGAGCAACTGGTTGAATATTAGAATCCGTGAAAAATTTGTGATACAATATTGCGTTCTATTTTATTTATTAACTGGTGCCTCGAAGATTAAAAAAAACTTGTTGCCACTTCCAGAATTCATGCATGGGGTGAAGTCCGTGCGGGGAAGTGAGAGGGGGAAATAAGACTACTTGTTCCAACATTTTTTGTTCTAACTTCCCTCATATTTATTATAGAAAGGCCTACAATGAATCAAATTAAGGACAGTTAATTTATCTACAACAGTTTTATATAATAAAATGGCCACAAACATGAAATTGATATAAAATATCCAAAAATACCTAAATATAATTTACTTTTTACGATGTTTCAGCTATTTATGATTGTAGTTAGTAAATTAATTTTAAATTTAAGATGTCCTATAAGCAACAAGAGCTATAGAGTATAAGTTTTCCTTCCTTTAAAAAAATATTATGACTTTTTTTATATAACAATTGAGGAGCATGTTGCCAAAAATAGATATGTTGCAGCGGTGATTTTAAAATGTTAATCGTCATTCACGTGATACCAAGTGTTTTTATTTTGTTTCAGGCCATTGAATGATTTGATTTGAAAGCGTAATCCCAAAAAGATTACTCATTTTAATTATGTATGATAAAGAAGAAATTTTGCCCCCGAAAACTCCCAAAATAGACATTGACATCAATGTATCAATGATTTGTACTATTGCCTCAAAAATGTAAGTAATATGCTAACGCAGGCTACGAACACTACGTGTAAAGACTCTACAACAGAAGCTGCAGCAGAAATTGTATTTACTAGTTTCATTCTTGAATGTCTACAAAAGTGGGCTATACATATGGCTGTCATACGATCCACTTATGAAAACATACGGGCAATGAACAACATGGTTTATCTTATGATATCTTGTAAACAAATAAAGAAAATACTCATTGACCTCATTCCAAGTGAACTATATGCATTCTTTATATGGCTTTTTAGTGGGAGAGAAGAAATAATTTCGTCAGAAAGAAAACCAACCACTGTAACTAAAGCAGCCATGAGTATCTCCCAAACTGTTATGGCTATGATATACAAAGAGAGACAAGTGTACCGTTCATGTACCTACTGACAATATGCAGTCAATACATATTAGGCCTCAACAAGTTGGCATAGAAATAGCAGTTTATCAAGCCACTAGAAACAAAATTATTATCAATCTGCTTCATGGATTGGGCTTCTCGATCAAGTATAACTCTCTTCTCAGGTGTGAGTCTCAAATCGCAGTGTGTGATATGGATTATATCTACAGGAATAATGGACTGTATTTACCTGCAAATATAGTAAAGAGCCGATCTATATTTGTCGCAGCATACATTGCAGACACCACTAATGGGGAAAAAAAGCACTACACATGCCACAGCGCTGGCCATTTATCAGCAAAAAGAAGCAGATTACATTATACAAGTTCTTCAACTGTGGAAAACGTCTGGAAGTTGTGCACTATACCTTCCTGACTGTTCAACTGTTATTAAAGATTGTTTTATGCCATCCAAACCGATTATGAAGTTCAAAACTTATCCTGACTTCACCCAAGCTTATGTAGGCTACCCTGATATTGCCGACATGAAGGTATGGCTTATAAGGAATACATTCCACAAAATCAGAGGGGCTTCTCTGCAAGATGAGCCCAATGTGTAAGTGAAGACATGAGTGGAAATTCAAATATTCCAACATGGGCCGACTTCAATTCTCACATAACCACAGTTTTGACAATAACTGCAGTTCATGCTACCTCACTGATACCTGCACAACCAACAAATTAGCCAGCATTGTTAACTGTTCTACTTCAATTACAAAGTATTAACTATCTAGTAATGGTTCCACAATAAGCCAGTGTTTTGCCAGGAGTTCATGCCTTCCCTCGCTGTGATATCAAAGAATGTTTTTCTGGCAAAGGAAAGTTGGGAGTGGGTTGAAGAAGGAATAGAAAAAAATTTCTGCAAACTTTATATGCCATTATCTACAGCATCGACAGTGGGAGAATATAGTATATTAAAAAAAATTGAAGTCTGAAAAGATGCCACCAAAGTTATCTGCTCTAAAAAAACTTCTATATTGAGGGATATTTTATCAGTGCATAATTTGGAAAGATTATTTTATTGCTCATCCAAATATAGACCTACCATCTCCTGAACCGGGCTATGGTTGGGAAGCTAGTAATGGTTATTATGTACCGAAAATTACAGACATGCCACCAGAACCTTTAGATATATTAGAGCTCATAAAATGCTCTTGAAAAACAAACTGTCTCTCCAAATTGTGCTCCTGTTGCCATAGTTATATCTCTATATGTGTTTGTGTACAAATTAGGAGTCTCAGAAGTGTGAAAACAGTAGCCCTCTTTATTCCCATGATGATTAATACGGTGACTGTGATAAATTAGAATTATAACACAGCATTTACAAACAATATTCTAACTTACAGTAATAATGTTTCTTATTATTTTTATTGTGTATTTTTTCTATTTAAACTGAATAACAAATGCATGAGCAAATTCACTATATATTCGTGAATATAGTTCAGTAAATGTTTCAACTTTAATTTTCTTACTTTACAAAGCAAACTTTTTGCAAGACCCACCTAATTTCTCGTAAGCCTTGAATGTAAAAGATTTTTCCTAATGCTTTTGTTTAGAGCTAAACACAGTTATTTTTTAAAGTATGACATTTTACGATTCAATAATGTCATTCAACAAGTTAAGTTATTACATTAATGTGCACATCTGCTGAGGGAATATTAATCTAATGTTTTCATAGCTGCTGAATAGAGAGCCACCTCTTGGCCCCTTAATGTTTGTGATAGGGAGGCCGTAAACATCTCAAACTAAAAAGAGTTAAATACAATATTACAATTGTTACCATTAGTAAATCTAAAAACATTAATTTTCTTACTATAACCAAAAATAATAGGATTTTTTTTTATCGTTTATTAATATTTCTGGAGATAATTAGTTAATTACATGCTGTCGGCCAAATAGTAGATAAATTTATATGCTTTAATTTAAGTTAGTGTGGACTTTTAAATTATCATAAAATCTATAGACGTTACAATCAATAATGTTGTATCAAGTAACATGATATTTCCCCTCCCCCTGCACCACACATCCCAGCCCCCCTCACAACCCCCTACCCTTCCATGAGTTTCAGAAGTGTGGTTTTAAAATATTTGGGGTGCCAATTAGTAACTAAAAAAAAGCAATATTGTATCACAAAGTTCACACGCAAAATCAGTTGCTCCCCCACTAGGAAGGTCCAACGACTTAATTATTTTGTATCTAAAATATGCTTTTTTCTCGTTAATCTTTTAGAGTGCAAAACGTTATACTTGGGTTCGAAACTGTGCAAAACAGAACTTTTATTTTGGCATTAAAAAAACCTAATTAGTGAGTGGGGGGCTACGCTTAGCTTGCCCCCCACCCCTTCCTCCTCTTTTCTCTTTTAATATTTTTTCTTGAAAAACTACTCAGGTCTTAAACGCCATACTTGGGTGCAAAACGGTGCAAAGCAGGACTTTTAAGATGGCTTAAAAAATCCAACATTTTGAAAGTAGGGGGGGCTATCCTTAACTTTACCCCCTAAACATAAACAGTTGATCCGTCTCTGGGGTTAGGTTGCAAAACGTAATACTTGGGTGCAAAATGGTGCAAAATAGGTGCAAAACGGTTGTACATTTAAATTGTAATTTTGATGTGGTTGGGGGTCCAACTTAAGTGATCTCCAGGTACGACTGTGTCAAGGGACCAACGGTTTATATTGAATCCAAATGACCAGATAGCAAATAGAGGCCAACAATCACATCCTTAACACGCCGGCCCATACATTAACTCTGAATCGATGCTGATATGTATGAACGCGAGTGCGTGTGGGTTAGAATTTACCCACAGGTGATTTTTATGGGTGTTATTCATTCCCTATCGTGTTAAACAAGCTTCATCAATCTACAGAATGTGCCCAATGAAGTCCAGATTTGCACCATGCTTGCAAAACTGTACCCGGTGAGGAAGATCAGTCGGTAACAGATGCTGCGTTGCTACATAATGTTAACGATGCTAACACTTATCACTCAAAACCTGCATAACTGACCTATGTGTCGTGTGCATAACTTGTACTACGCCATGGGAGCTGCACGCTAGCTTTTGCTGGAAGGCATTTATCACAGCTTTAACACCTGTTTGTACTTTGCGTGAGCGTCCTGCATCCACTTATGGAGTTGGTTCCATTTGACTTATCTTCCAACAAAGCTGTTACAAACAAAGTAACACATTCAAGCTCGGATGAAGTATTCCAGAGAAACTATCAGCGTAGAGCCGCACCTGCATGGATGTCAGACGATCCCATGGCCATTGCCATACCCCAGTATTTTACGTTTGTGTAGTTCATTACTGCTTACACAATACTGACCTCGAAGTTTTTGTTTATGTTTAATCGCCGGTAACAGAAATGTAAAGCACAATGTTGCCATATCACCCCTCTTTAACTTTAGTGTCGTTTTTTCTCAAAAGGTATGGGAAGAACGGATTATTGCAAGGATTGTTTTCAACGTATATTCACCCACCTTATCATGTGGTACTGTCCGAATCCACGAATTACTACTCAGATAGACTAGAGCATGGTTTTAATGTGTTTATTTGAAGTGTCTTTCTTCCATATTAAACCAAAAGTCTTACAATCTTTTAGTCTGACACTCCCATGAAAATAAAAAATAATGTGAAGAGATAATTTGACACTGAAAACATTTTATATTAAAGGACAGCATGGTTGTTTAGTATTTATTTCTTTATATTTTATTATTTTAATATCAATTTATTATTGTTTACTAAATTAAATATTTATTATATTCATTCATTATTAATTTATGCAATTATCACATTTTTCTGTTTACCGCCTTTTCTTTCATTAAGTTATGTTTTGTAAGAGAGGTACAATTGCTCTCTCGTACTTTTACGCGCGTTTCTTTTTAGTCCGCAAAGTGTTTTCCTCAAAGGTGACCGTGTGTCACCACCGCGGCTCAACTCCTCTGTGTTTCTCTTTGTGTCTTGCACTCTCTTTCATCAATTAAAATAATCACAATCTCATCCTAACTTGCGTAAATGTGCGTCTGATCCGAAGCACCAAGATCATCCCATCACAGCCCCAGGTAGGCCTACTTGGTGTACTGGTTCACCGGATCTTCAGCATCAGGTAGGATCTGACCATGTCCACTTACGCACACATTAATTAATTAGTTCTCCCTCTCTCTCAATCAAATTTAAAAAATTGGTCCTCCGGTCAGGAATGTTTCTAAATACATAAGATAATAAATTAAATTCTTTTATTTAGCTAACATTCGTACCACGCTATTGTGTTAAAGTCCATTCAAATAAACAGTAATAAAAATAAAATAGAACTGAACATTTTCTCTCAAGACAATCAAATAAAACTAGTGTTAAAATAATTACTTTGGAAACTAAAATTAATTGTGTAGAATATCAGAAAACCCTCGTTTGGGAATTGCCGCCAAGAAAGACCGCCATTCAATAACTTGCTATCGGTGAAACTGATATTCTATTTTTAATGTGCCGCTTAAATAATAACTAGATTAAATTAGTGAGCTGTGAACTAAACATTCAATATTAATATTAATATGTGCGTTGTTAAATCCTATGTACCAACCAATTTATGTTTTAATATGTTTTGTTTTTGAAAATAATATCACTCCGCCACACATTCATTGTGAGTTGTTTTGGAATGTTTCTTAGTTCTCTCCCTCCACCCCCCTTTATCTTTCGCTAGGCACACTAAGATAAAGGTTACTTTCAAAACACCCTCTTCTCAGAACAACGAGTTCCTAGAATTGTGTATAGAACAGTTTCAAATGACATTTGCTCTCTGTCTTTTTTTGATCTATATTACGTTTGCTCCCAAGTAAATATTATTTACAAATAAATAGATGCACAAGCAGATTTATTATTAATAATAATATTAACATAATTCAAGATGAAGTACTCAAGCTTTGTGCATCAAGCAGAACAAATCAAATCAAGACTTACTAAAATACAAGAATAAATTAAACATTATTTCTCGATGTGAAACCTTAAACCCAATTCAAGTACAAAAGAGTAAAATTCTTGGTAAGGAATCAAGTGCTAAAAAGGCAGAATTTGATGCATTCTTGTCTAAATTAAACAATGTCACAACCCACACTCAAGAATATGATCCAGAAAAAATAGAAGAATTTCATAATATAATTGCAGATTTAGACGTCGATATCCAATGTTCTGTCAGATTGCTAGTCCCTCCTTTATTGGTTTCCACAAATGATCCACTAAATGAATCAACAAAATCAATCCACTTTGTTGCGTCCAATATAAAACTGCCTAAAATGAATTTAAAGCAATTCTCTGGTGAGTCCACACAATGATTAACATATTCGAGTCTCTATGAGGCCACAATTCATAATAACACGTCTCTGACAGAGGTCAAGAAATTTCAGTATCTCTTAAATTCACTAACATCCGAACCACTAAACATAATAAAGTCACTTTCACTCAGTGCAGAAAACTACACAGTTGCTTGGAATTTGCTCAAGAAGAGAAACCAGAACATCCGATATTTGATTAATCTACACACTGACAATTTAATTGATCTACCCAATATTGAGCACGAGACTGTAAAAACTCTTCGCTCCTTCTTATTAACACTCTCAAGCATTATCTGCACTTAATCAAAAGATTTACGAGGAAAACATAATTTTTTCAAACATCTTGATGCGTAAAATTCCTCAAGAGCTCAGAAAGA
>CABFOV010013119.1:0-10224 GCA_902141375.1 Timema poppense
CATGAGGCCATTCTTATAGGGAAATTAAGAGCCCTTCTTGTCACACATGATTTCGCATTACGTTAGGACTAAATAAATTGGACCTGGCCGGGATTCAAACTGGCAAAGCTGCCAGAGCTAGTTATTCAACGCAACGAGGCATAGAGCCTTGATATTCTTGACCAGGGCATGGAGTCGATGGTGAAGTAATATATTTTTCAAACAATTATGATTAATATCTACTTGTAATAAAACATTTTCCTCAAACTTTAATTTCGGTCAAATTTAGTGTGCCTCAAAAAATTAATTTGTTAATTTATAGAAAAAAAAATCGTCAAGAGTGTTTTAGTCTTCGAAATAAGAATTATTTTTAAATATTTTACTATGACAGATGCCCTTAATCACTTTTAAAAAAACTGCAAATAGCTTCTAAAGGTCTTTATAGTTATACATTTCTTGGCCTCCAACGGTACCCCCTTCCCCCAAAAATGTCGCTATGGGCACAGCCTTGATTGTATGACACCCATGCCCCACCCACACAAAATTCTTCGTTCGCCACTAGATCATTATAGTGTATTGTTTGTAACTACGTATAATGTTTTTACACGATAAATAATACATTTTGCAGGTTTATTTTAAAATAATAATCAAGTAGAATATCTTAGCTTGTGGCATATTAAATGAATAGTACAATTTAAAAATATTTTATTATGAACATGTGGACATGTGAAATTTCCAGACCCCGTTCCCCGCCTTTCTACGCCCATTCTCCCTTCTAGGTGACATCCTCTATAACAGTGGTTTTCAAACTGTGGTACGTTTACCCCCAGGGGTACGCGGGCACCTTTCAGGGGGTACGCGAGCAGCTCTCAAGGGAAAGTTCTTGGCAGTTACCTTTACCTGGTTATTCCCAACCCTCTTTCCCCCGTATCTGCTCTCAGCTATTGATCAATTTCTGAAGATTTTCAACCATCTACTTGACACCTACATTAGCAGCTTATGATGCCTTTCTCAACAATATATCTCTGTGAGAGTGGTTTTTCATAAATTTTGTACCTAACAATAAGTACCGCGATAGGCTATATTTGGAGCAGGACCTTCGCTTGAAAGTTTCAACTGGACAACCAAACACACAAAAAAAAGGTGTGCCAAACCATATAGCCACACCCCTATCATTGAAAAACTTTGGGATTTATAATATGTCAGCTCCATAATTACAATTAAAAAATTTTGATTTGAAAATATTGTGTTTAGGTCTACTTTTTTTATCTATTTTTGAACGAATTTGTGAAGAAAATGAGTAAAACTTTTCTAGAAACTTTTTACAGTAAACTTTGTTTTTTTTAACTGAGCCCAACAATTCTCAATAAGTCTATAACAGTAGGATTCTCTCTAATAACATTAGAAATATTTTGCTAACGGATATTTTCCCCATTAGATTAAATAGATTAATAATTCACCACGTAATTATATTTTTTAAAGACTGTCATATGGAATTTCCTTAACTTGAAGGTACACTAAACTTTTAATCGTGGCTATAGGGTACAATCTAAAAAAAGTTTGAGAATCACTGCTCTATAAATTAAGCTCTCTACGCCCATGTTAGTCACATTTCGACCCCACTGGAATTTGTACACTAGTCTCAGAGATGGTTGGACATCGTCTGAAAGTTAACGCTTCAAAACGTTCAACATCGGATTAATGAAGTTAGATAACCCACCGACTTCAAAGCTTAAACCGTTTAATCTATCCTTCCTACATACATTGGGATATTTTAAATTATAAATTCGACTTCTAAATGTCTAGGTTTATAAAGTTTTTTTTTAAAAGGATACCCATACCTTAAAATGAAAGAAAAATAGCATAGGCCTAGAATAAACCTGAACCGTTTGAGTATATTAGTTTTGGTATATTTTACGTTGATAGTTTTAGTTTTTTAAAGAAAAGATTTAAATCATGGACATTAGCGTTCCATCTTCTGTATAGAGGTCCATAACCAAAAATTAATCGTGACGCGTTCTCTGTGTCTCTTTGCCACCACGGCCCTGTGGCTTATCCAAAATATAAAACACCATTCTATAGAATTTAAATATATTTGGAGAGTCATGGCAATAAAGCTCGCCGGGAATATAAAGGCCTACAAATGATTTAGTACCAAAATACACCGAGTATGGCGCGTCTTACCGTTTGAGTTGTATGCGTTTAGTCACATTAATGAGGTAGGGAGATAAGTAAGAATTAAGACAAAATGTATCCACATTCGTGTGAAGGGTGCGTGGGAAACCAGTTAGGAAAATATTGACCTCAGTACAACCGAACCGGAGTTAAAACCCATTCAGTCCTTGGCAGGGTGTATGTATATATAGCGTATGGCATCATTGACCATGAAAGATACAATTATCTAGTCTACACGTCGTACCCGCAATGAGATGATGTGATGATAGTGATTATGAAGGTGTGGCACCAGGAGTGATCTTAAACCTAACTTAGGCCTCATCAACCGAAAACCTGTTGACCTTTGGGATAATTACCCTTTCGGTAAAGATACTCATGATACTAGCCGGGAATCCAACCCGGGACCCCTGGGTTCGTAGCAATGGCCGGTTTGTTATGTGGTTATTTCCCCTCCCCTCACCCCTCTGCCCCTTTCAACTCCCACATCAAACTCTCCCGGTTCAGCAGGTGTTTAACATAGCGCGCGTGTAGCCACGTTTTTACCATATTTGTCAGCGATGTAATTTGTGGGTGAAGTATGTGATTACCGGCAGAGTTTGGGCGGCGCCAGCGAGATTAGCTGGCATGCTCAGATATGAGATGCGAGCAAGTTGTTTCTAGTCCTGGCAGGGTAAACGGGTCAATAATTATTTTGTTTTTGTTTTTAGTACTGCCTCTTTAATACTCGTTCGGGTTATAAAATTATGTACTAATTACATTAATGTTTTAGGAAGGTCAAATTTAGTGGAAAAGTGTCCGTATATGCGTAGAGGGAGGCTGTAAAATAATTTAGGAAAAAACACCCTCATAAGTAGGCTACACGCAGCTGGGATTCAAACCCCGATCTCCCCGGCATCGGTAGTCCAGTATATTGAGAGAGTGACGTGTCAAACTAATTTGATCGTAAGGACCACAGCAAAAACTCAAAATTCGGAGGTGGCTGCATTTCGAAATATTCAATATTGCTACCATCCATTTTTAAGCGTTTTTTAAGACTTAAACTTTTTTACAAGAAATCTTAAATCTTTTATTTGCAGCAAGGGTATGAGTGTCAAGACTTTCTTATTTTAAAATAGTTTTCATAATTTATAATAAACTCGTGTCTTTAAATCCGTTATCTCTTTATCTACCCGTTCGGGTTATACGCTTTTGTACTAATTACACTAATGGTTTTAGGGATTGGGAAGGTTATATTAATAGGAAGTGTACCCGTATTTACGTGGAGGGAGAGTAGAAAACCATTTAGGAAAAACCACCTTCAGTACACCTGACCGAGATTCGAACCTCGATCTCCCCGTCATCGATAATCTAGCCTACCGCAAGAGCAGCGCATTATACCACGTGGCCACCGAAGCGGGTAGGTGTTTTGTTCCTTCTCAAAAGAAAAAAAACACAAGTGGTCACACACTTGTGTGATGCCAAACATTGCACATACTTGGTACACAAATCTAACAATTCTGAAGAATCAATCTCTGCTGAGTACTAATTCGGTTCACCAACCCCGCATGTTAGATTAACACATATATTGGCCTATTTACAAGTGTCATAATCATAAATTGTGTATTTCTACAATGTTTATAAAACAAATGAATCGGGCCGCATAGAATGATGGCTCATCAAAAGGTCCACGGGCCGCACATAATCATGGTTCTGATAAGAGATATTTTATAAAATTGTTTAACTCGCATCATTAGGCACGCGGAAATGTTAGACTTAAACTAATCTGGTTTGCCAGAGACGGGGTTGGTTGGGGTTTAAGTGTCTGCCGGGTGTATTAAGGGTAGTTTTTCCTAAATGGTATCCCACTCTTTAAGCAAATAGTGGTAGTTTTTCCTCCAAAATATACCATCCTTATAAAAAAAAACTCCGTGGCATCATCCCTGAATAGAGAAATACCTAGTGAGCAGCCACTGATTGTTGGAGAAGATAGTGCCAACTTCTGCGGATAGAGGGTGGTCAGCACAAAGAATCCTCCGGCCATCAATTTTAGTTTTCTAGACCGGAGCCGCTACTTTTTCATCTTAGTAGTTTATCATTTGTCCTCACGAGGCCGAGTTGACCCCGTTCCAGACCCACTGCTTCACAGAAAATCTGGAAGCGCTGGGGATCGAACCCGGGATATCTGGATCTGTAGCCTGAAATTCTTACCACTAGACCATAGAGCAGATCACCTTTCTTATTAGAGTAACTAAAATTCGCACAACCCGGGCGGGCAGTTAGATATATGAATATTTAAATATATAATTATATAATATGTATGTACATAGATTCAGCCTGCTACCAGTTTGGTAAATATTAATGTGCTAGAGCATGGTGTGTTATAATAGGTGTACAGTCTTATGTTAAGATAGTTTGTAGGTCATCCACTTCGGTGGCCGCATTGTCTAAGGCACTACTACTCTCTCAAAAACCAGACTACTGATGACAGGGAGATCGTGGTTTAATCCTATTCGGGTGTACTGAGGGTGGTTTCCCCCCCTAAATGGTTCACCAATCTCTCTTTATATTTTTTCTTTCCGCGCAAATTCGGGTACACTTATTCTAAATGCGACCTTTCTTATCCCTAACGCATTAGCGTGATTAGTACATAAGCGTATAACCAAAATGGGTAGCAAGACACGGTGCTTGAAAACAAAATGTTTAGAAAACGCCCATTATATACCCCAATAAAGGCTGTACAAACGTGGTACAGTGTCTTTCTCTCTCGAATAACGTCATTAAGTTATAACGCGGCCAAGGTGAACAGATCGAATCAAAGTTACGGAGGTGCAATGCAAATAGAATCTCACAATCTTTATATTTATTTCTTCCGCATCTAAATTTAAATTTGGAAAATCTCCCGCCGAACAATAGTGCCATTTTAAGAACACGTGGGTCTACCCTCACTCAAACAGAAAAAAAATAATTATAATAATACAGACACCAACTTTGAAAGGAAACACGAAATTGAAATAACCTCGTTCTTTTCTTGCTGGCTTTCTATTGTTCAGCTGAAATTCAGTGCAGAGTTGTCATGGATACAGATGACGTCACACATCGGACAAAAGAAGCAAAGCTCGTGATTTTTGACAGGGTGTAGGTATGGAAGAAGGAAGTAGGCGAGGCGAGTTCTTCCCATCCAAGAAATTCCTTTTGGAAAGAATGCCAGAGTGTAGGATCGGTTGAATAATACTATCCAGCAGTCCATCCACAGTGGATAGGTGATTGGAATGTCATGCCACCAAGTCGAGGAGACCCTGCATCGATTCTAGGTGAGAGCTATGAAGATATTTTCTATCCCCCCTTAAGTCTTAATTTCATAGCAAGCCGTTATTAAAAAACTGGAAACTCATGATGTCACAATCGCGTGAAAAGGATCATTATAATTTGTATTTAAATTCTTGGTCCGTTTAATTAATAGGGTAAAGTGAAATTATTAAGTAATACATTAGGAAGTATTATTAAAGGCGTTTGATAACTATTTAATTAATAAACCTAATAAAACATATTTCTACAATTCCATATTTTAGTGACTTTCAATTAATGATGGTGTTCGAAAGTGGGGCTTACAATACAAATCAGGGTTTAACTATAATCCAATTTACATAGGAAGGGTCTTATATGGCAGCTACAAATTTTTACTAGATCTACTTTCACGTATTCATACGTCAAGCCATGTGATATGTACAAAGGAATAGAAAGGGTGAGGTTTGGGGAAGGTCCGGACCCCACATGGAATTTGATGAAACCCCCCTAGGGTGGTTCATATATTGTTTGAAAATTTTTATTGGCTAAAAAAGTATAGTTAAATTTTATAACGGCCATTACCCCCCAAAAAATCAGCTTTCTACGCCCTTGGATCTGCAACATTCATTTTTTTATAGATAAAATTAACAACTATGATATAATACAAACATTATGTAATCAATGCTGACTGCAAAAAAAAAACTTTCATTAAAACCCCTGTTATAAGTTACACTTTTCTGTGGGTTGTGACGTGCTTTCAAGTTTGTGGGTATAGAAATAATAATAATAATAATAATAATATTTCATTTGTACTTATTTACAATCCAATTTCTTTTCTATTACACTTTTTCTGTGGGTTGTGACGTGCTTTCAAGTTTGTGGGTATAGAAATAATAATAATAATATTTCATTTGTACTTATTTACAATCCAATTTCCTTTCTTTTTCTACTTTCGTCTTATCGCAGACTTATTTGCTTAAATAATCTTCTCGTTCCTTTTTACTTTGGTCTTTCTTTCTTAATCTTCGACTCACTGTTGGGTTTTTTTTGACAGGGAGAAAATAAAAATAAATGAATGTAGAATTTTAATTAAAAGGTGACTGTTACTATGTAACCTCACTTGTGTAAAGATAGAGAAGAAAAGAATATTCGAAAAGAGCCGGCAGTGTGGTGCTGGGCTCTTGTCCAACTAGTGCTGAGCTGTGAATGAAGACGACGCCAGCGTCTTGACGCGTCTCAATATACAGTCCAATTTTCATAGGAATAGCCTTCTTTATACGACCGCTAAAGAAGTTACTAGACGTAGGTACTTTCACGTATTCATACGTCGATTTATGTGATATGAAGCCATTATTTTTGATAGATATTATCAATAAATATTTTTTTTAAACTCCATGCCATCAGCCTGATATCGAGCCATACCGACAGGGCGGCCGTCATCTGTTGACAAAGATAGTGCCAACTTATACAGATATAGGGTGTCATGTGATCAGCACAACGGCAGTTAATCTCAGTTTTCTCGACCGGAGCTGCTACTTTTTCATTCAAATGGCTCCTCGTTTGTCCTCACGAGGCCAAGTTTACCCCGTATCAGACCAACTGCTGCACGGAAAAATCTATAAGAGCCATGGATCGAACCCGGGACTTTTAGATCAGTAGCCAGCCAGGAACTATGACCACGAGACCATAAACGCAATACCTATAAAATAATAATATTAAAAATATTATCAATGTCGACCACGGAAATAGTGTTTGTATTTTTTTAAGACATTTTCTATGTAAAAAAAAGTTTACTCCTTAATTTTTCAATCCTGATCCCAACTTGATACGATATTGTTACAAGGAACAAGGATAAAAAGGGTTAACGTTTAATGGACAGGGACATGGTTTTACGAGTGCGTTATATCCCATTTTATGATAATTCCAATTCAAATCGAAACAGTTTAAATTTTAGGCACACTTAAAAACCCCACATGATATAATAAAACGTGGAAACCATCTCTTTGAGCTATATAAAAAAGACGTATTTCCGAACGTGTCCATAAAATAATTTAACGGTATTTTTATTCTGTTGTCCCTAAATTACCTTTTTCAAAATATTCCCTCCTGATAGAACTCGTGACTAAAGGGCGGGAAAGCTAAACCACTCTAGGAAAGGGTTGAGAAAGGGTTGTGTGGGGGAAGGGGTCTAACTATTACAACCTGCCCGAGGTATTCAGACTCTCGCTACCTCACCGCAAACACACCGTAAAATAAAAAAATCAAAAAAATTGACCAAGTCGAGTAAGAACTATCCAGAGGAGGGTGAGAGGGTTATTAAAATAAATGGGGCAGATGGCACGAGACTATCCTTTTCTCACTTTGTGGGTTTTTGGAATTAAGACTCTCGCGCCGATAGGCTGGTGGGTGAGGTTTTCCCAATCGTTGAAAACGTACCGTGCCTTTTTTAATCTATACTTCGTGCACAAAGGAAGGCGTAAGCCTAATTTATTTACTCCGTAAGCTCCGTATTATTATAAGTCCATATGATTTTTAATTTTGCACGCGCGCACACACATACACACACACACACACACACGCACGCTCGCTCTTTTTTTGTGTCCCCCTATTCAAGTGCTGTTGTGCTAATTCATTGAAATAAAACAATTTCAGCAAATACGATAAAAGATAAACACAGTCATAATTTTAATAATTTTAATATTTGTTTAGTGATTTTATTTAAAATAACGACGGCGTTGATTTAGTTGAGTTTTCTAGTATTAAGTTAGGTAAGGCAGTAGAGAACACGAGTTAAGATAAGTATTTTTGCAGTTTTCAATAAAAAAATTGGGAGGGGAGGGGGGTCAAAACAAATCAAATCAAATAATTCTCCAGAAGAAACAGAGTCTAATTTTCTACATAATGGTGATATCAATAATAATAATTGAATATTTGTCATGGGTGTTATGGAATTTAATGACAACTTCTGATCTTCATTTAAAAAGTTTGTCATCTAATACCACTATACTCATGACATATATTCAACAACTGTTTATATCACCATGTGAAGAAAATTAAACGCTTATGTTTCTACTGGAGCAATATTTTATTTATTTATGACAAAAAAAAGGGTACCTATAGAAACTGCAAAAACACTTACCTTGTCTCACGTTCCCTACAATCCCATCTTAAAGATATAAGTGTATAAATGAAAACACGATACGTTTAACAAAAATGACGAACATTTCCTTTGCTATCACTCACTGTCACTTTAATTTCGATTCACACACCGATGTTTATTAATTCGTCTGCCTGTGATTGTTTCTCGGCAGCTATGCGCAACGACAGTACGCAAGAAAATTAAAGTTTATCCGACTCTTGCGGAATTCCACGGACTTACGGGACTTTGTGGACAGTGTAATCTTCTCCCGAGGAGTCTCACTTCTCACGGACTACGAACTTATGGATCGGGATTTTGTAGACAGTGCAATCTTCTCCCGAGGAGTCTCACTTCTCACGGACTACGAACTTATGGATCGGGATTTTGTAGACAGTGCAATCTTCTCCCGAGGAGTCTCGGACTACGAACTTATGGATCGGGATTTTGTAGACAGTGCAATCTTCTCCCGAGGAGTCTCGGACTACGAACTTATGGATCGGGATTTTGTGGACAGGGAATTTCATTGCTATGGAGTTGATATTTTATTACATACTCTTAACGGTACGCGTCGTATCTGCCCCGGACGTCTTTGGTTCGGATCCTGACCGGTTTAGTATGCGACCTTTGATTCTCGTGCGTTAGTTTACAAATCAGCACTATATTTTTATATATTGTGTTCGGGCGCCAGGTAGTTTTACATTCCGTAACAACGTTTATAAAAGTTTAGATTTACAATAAAAATCACAAATTGATAATTCAGGTTTATTGGCATTTTGATTATGGTTAATATTTATAAAATGACTATTGCTGATGAAAATTGAGTGTGACAGTACCCTTTGACTGCGCGAACTTTTCACACGTCTATTCTGGTTGATTGATTGACCGCGATTAAATCGCGAGGTCTCCTGCTACCCGCGTAGCCCAAAGGAGGGTCCACCCCATATGGTCGATTTCCATTGCTCAAAATAAATAGACCAAGGCCACTTTAACTTCTTTAAAAAACTTCACCCCGGGGTAGGGGAATTTTTTGTAAAACTGTCCTATTCTAAACCACCAATTTTCATATCAAGATCACACATCCTAAAAAAGCACAATAGGTATTGTTACCCTGGTTTGAGAAAGTGAGAAAAAGCAAAGCTCAATACGTCTTTCGCTGTGAATCATAAATTCGGATAAAGTTAACATAAATATGTGTTAGGCTTAAAGACTTATTCATCGTAATGTGTATACAGAGTTTTATTTTGCTCTGGAGTGTATCTCTTAGGGCCTATGAATCTACGGACCTTCACGGTTGTGTATGTAAGCAAAGTTTACATTAATTGGTTTATTTAGTAAAATACTTGTTTGAATCCATATTACAAATGTGGGGTGGTTTCGAACGTGATGATAATTGAATACTTATGGAGTAGCTTTGATGTGCTTGGTTTCCGCTTTGGACGATTGATACACCGCTTTAAAATCAATATATTCCTTAAATTTTAATTAGGTTCGAGTTCCTGCTATATAAATACTGGGGTAGTTTATTGTGTAGTCGGAAAATTCTAGATCGTGAAGTTTCAGATCGTGGAATCAGAGGGGAAAGGGGTTGTATTAACAAAAGCTATGATTATAATAGTGGTATTTAGCAGACCAAGGCACCAATACGTTAGTTAGTGACACAGCCAACC
>CABFOV010013120.1:0-10222 GCA_902141375.1 Timema poppense
CCTCACACTAGTCAATTAAGGGCCTCCATTGTTCGCTAATTACCCTATTGTTCTGCGCCAGAAACCGCGTTTCCGTCTTACTTAAGTCTTCCTTATTCCTTTTTTTGATAAAAATACTCCACAAATATGCTGTCATCACATCTAAGTATATAAAGATGAATATCTCTCACTTCTGGTAATTATTGTAGGTTAAATTTATATTCACTCTGATGCTAAGTAGTCAAACTTTAAAACACAATGTCTCCCAGTAGAAAATACGAAGGAAAATAAAATGAAATTGAACTAATATATCGCACCAAACTAGTTTTACTATTCTGAAAACCAAGCGTCCGTTAGATGTTGATTTCTTCCTAAAAAAAACTGTTGCCATGTTAACCAAACAATTAAAATAATCGAATTAAATCAATGTATCAGAGTATAGAGGATTGAATATTAGTATTGAAACTTCAGTGGTGTTGTTCATGGAGAATAAAATAAAAGTTAAGTTTAAAAATATTTAAAAAGTTGACACAGAAATATCGTGAATATTATCAACAATTTATAACTAAAGTTATGATGAAGAACTCCGGGACTACCTACAGTATGAATTGGCTCCATGTTGGGTTTTTTTTGGCGCTATTTGATGAATTGGGAATACGCAAAACTAAAAACCATCTTTGTTTGATAGCTTTGAACCAAAAGTAGTTGAAATTAGTGCTGCAAATATTACGTATGTCATCAATGGAGGATTTCTTTTGTATCATGTTGTATGGCATCAAGATAATAACTTAGATCATATTTTTGTGGAATATATTAATTATATGCAATTTAGTTTGTGTTCAATTGTTGTATTTGATGGATATAATGAAAACAGAAAAATAAAAAAGCTTTGTAACAACTACATCGATCCTCCTAATTTCGTGTATCAACTGATGCTCTCCTCGATGAAACTATGAATGTTACGACGAATCAAGTAAAATTCCATTCCAACACACACAACAATATCTGACTAGTCTCGATGTTGTCAGAAAAGTTGGAAGCTAGTAATTTCATTGTTAAACAAGTTCAAGACGATGCCGACGTTTTGATTACTGAAACAAGATTCGAGCAGTCGGGTAGAAATATAACAGTTGTTTTTGTTGGTGAGTATGTAGTATTTTAGTGCTTCTCATAGCTCGCACGCCTAAATTGAAAGAAGTTTTCTTTCTGAAAACAGGTAAAGGAAAAGTCAAGAGGAAAATATATTCTTCAGGAAGTTTTGGGCAATATGACAGAAGTAAAGATCATATTTGATTCTTACACGCAATCACTGGTTGAAATTTACATAATTAAAATTCTTACACACTTTACAAATGGAAACTAATCAAGATTCATTTGTATGCAATGAAAAACTAATCCTGGCGCTTCCATGTTTGTATTCAGATAAACCTGAATATAGATTTAAAACATGTAAAGTACATGGCTTAGTTTAGAAAATATTCGACAAATATTGTCTTTCTGTATCAAAACATACTCATTTGATGGTACTTTACTATCTATGCTTAATTAAATTAATCGGTGCTATGAATTTAGGAAATTGGAAACTATTATTCTGTCTACTATTGCAATATTATACCATTTTACTAATTTCTATTAGATGTTGGTTTCAAATTTACTGTAAGAAATGTGTTTATTGGGTGTTGGGGTGTAACTACTCAAAATAACTATTAAAATAGTTTAATTCGACCCCTTAACGTACTTTGACTATCAGTACTCATCATAGCACTATATGCAACATCAATACAATAACGAGAAGATCTCTCACCTGGTGATCTTGCTTACACTACTGTAACGAGTTACAAGTTGACGTTATATCAAATGGGTCAACACTCACCGACACCCGTGATGAGCTACAACACAAACTCCAACACAAGAGCACGAGCTCAGACCTCCACTCTCCAACTGGCTCAACTGACTGAGCGGAGCCTTCAACCGACTGTCTGCTCGGGACTCGATCCGCGGCCGGCCGGAAACGATTGAGGTTCCACGCGGCCAGATGAAGCTATCACTTCCGCCCCTAGGACAACCTGGAATATTCTAGCTGCTGCCAGACGCATTCTTTGCTGTTATGTTTGTTCTATCGTCTTACCCCCTCCTTTCCTTGCCCCGTCACTCTGTGGATACAATAATGTATATATATAGTGGAACGCGGGTTTTGAATAGTCACTTATTATACCATCGACTGAGCTTGGTCAGGACGGTGACTAGGGGCTGTGATTTATTTAATATTCAAAATTGCATTTTCGGCATAAAGGGCGACATCTTGTCCAAATTATTGTTTGGGACTTATAAATATTTAAACTTAGACTTATGAAATGTTGCGCGCAAGTCAATGCAGATGTGCTTGCATTCTCTCTCTTTGTACGAGGTTTAATTCATTATAATTGATCTATTTCGTTTTGTTATACATACATAATGTATATTTAATTACATGTATAGATTTTCGGTCACGCTTTGGCGTGCTCGGAGTCTCGGGCTTATCGCCCATTCTTTCTAGTTTGCGTATTGAGTGTATATGGGATTATTTAGTTATCTATTTAACTGAGAGCACAGGACACTTAGGTGTTATAGTTGAGACTTGGCCCTACGTCTTGTTCTTTCTATTGTTTTGGTTCAACATTATGTTGATTTCTTTATATCTAAAGGCGCGTAAATGTTAACCTTTTATTGCCTAAATTTAGATGTATGCTAATAGTTGCAATGTTGTATCGTTGCTTGCACTTAATGCTATAACCGAGGGAACTATAGAAGGAACCATGGATTTTCATGATGGCGATTAATATTACTGTTGAACTGACAACCAGAATATAGCTATATGTTTCCCTTTTTTATTTTCAGATATTGTAATGTCAATTAATTCCTTTATCTCAGCAGAGTTATTTAAATCTGAGAGGAGAAGCACTTCACGCAATATTGTTATATTTTGCTCTAATTATGTATTTAACTTCTATTTTGTCCTACATAAAACAAACTATGTTTATGATTGTTAAACTTCTTGTCTGGTTTTCCCATCACACTTCCAATAATGTTAGTTAATTGTTACAAGATGTTTACACCACAAAGATGGTAGTATCAGTATATTTAAAACTTGGCTCTTTTATTCAATAATATTTCAATTTAAAATTTTTCCTATGATTATTACGTCCTTATTTTAGTTGCANAACAAACTATGTTTATGATTGTTAAACTTCTTGTCTGGTTTTCCCATCACACTTCCAATAATGTTAGTTAATTGTTACAAGATGTTTACACCACAAAGATGGTAGTATCAGTATATTTAAAACTTGGCTCTTTTATTCAATAATATTTCAATTTAAAATTTTTCCTATGATTATTACGTCCTTATTTTAGTTGCAGTGAAGATATAAAATGGCTTTAACTAGTAGATGATTTTCTGGCGAGGTTTCAAGGGCCTCTACGCCGGTCTGTCAGGGTTTACCAGTGTCATAAATTCAAATAACTCTTATATCTAAGGTGTGTCCAACCATAAAAATGCTAGCGAATACATTAAATATCAATAAATTTTTAGCGGAGAAGTTGTGAATTGGGGGTATAAACCCCCCAAATTATAATTATTCCATAAAACATTTATCTATTGGAAGTGTGTTTATCCCAAACAATTTTAGCAAATAAATCCCATTTTCATCATTTTTAAATTAGTAGTTGTGCCTGGAGTAGCAAAGACCCCCCAAAAGTCAAATTTTGTCAGACACACTTTTCTATTGAAAGTGTATCCATCTTAAATGATTTTAGCAAAGAAATCCCATCTACTTCATTTTTAGGATGAGTTGTGCACGTGGGAAGATAAGACCCCTCCCCCCCCATTAGCCCCCTACATTTAGATTTTCTTAAATAACACTTTGTAACACCACCCTTATTCGCAACTGAATTAAGGCCGGTGCACAACAATAAAAAATCCAAAAGGTAAAGAGACAATATTTGCAGAGTAGCCGATAGGATAATCACAAGCTAAATAGACCATACATTGGCCCATTTTTCTTTTGTTTCCCCGAATCCACTCCACAAATATTTAACTATTTTAAATATTACCAGGTTCCTCAACTATCAGTGTGGGATTTCAAGTATGAACTTGAAGTGTTAAGAAATAGCATGGGATAAACAGGAGATTATTTATTGATATAAATGAATAGATATTAAACACGAACAATATAACAATATATAAATAAAAATATAAAACAACAAAGTCCATAGTCAAGGGAGAATATCCATCACCTCGGCATAGTTTACAATTTGTTACTAGAAAGGTTTATAACCCTTACAAAATTGAAAATATAAGAACGTGATATTCTTATAAGTCACTAATAAAATTGAAGAGATATTTCGAAAACATTTATCTATTGGCATAAATATTACCAAAACTATAAGACAAGTTTCCAATCCAAACGGTCTATAAGTTGATATCATAGTAACCTTGACAACCTAAGAATGATTACAAACAATATGGCACCATGCGCCAGATGAGTACTAATCCATAATGGAGTTTTGAACGATACGTCGTCTTGTTTATATTGACAAACAGAGCAACATGTAAACCCAAAATGGGATTTCACGTTAATCAAAACCAAAGTAAATATGAGGATTATAAGCCATAATATTACCCAAATTACAAGACAAGTTTCCAAGCCAGACGGGCTATAAGTTTATATCATAGTAACCTTGACAACCTAAGAATGATTACAAACAACATGGCACCATGCGCCAGATGAGTATTAACTCATAATGTAATTTCAAACGATACGTCGTCTTATCTACATTGACAAACATAGCAACATGTAAACCCAAAGGGGATTTCACGTTAATTAAAACTAAAGTAAATCTGAGGATTATAAGCCATAATATACCAAAAAGTTTAAAGATTTACGTAATCCATAAATTTTGTGGTCTATTAATTTGCCGAAAAAGAATTTTGCAATACAACAGCCGAAATTGAATTTATGTACCTTTTATAATATCCAGGATACCTAAATGTGTCCAGAGACAGTATCCAGTCACGAGAGACATACCAATCAGAGTTACATCATTATATACGCTCATATTCAGGCTCAAAAAGGGGGAAGAGAGGTAGAGAAAACAGGGGTGAACACACAACAAAGAAGAGGGGGAAGGGGTAACAAGACGGAGGTAGAACATTCGAGCATCTTGTGGAAGGAGTCAGAACAACAGTTTTTTGGACACATCCACGTCTTTTAACGGATGTACGTCCTACTTTCCCAGCATGCCTTATGATAAGTCATAGTTCTAGTTTACACACAGATCACTCGTTTGGTCAGTTGTAGATTTTCTCGTGGCATGTTGTGTTCGTATGGGAAGTACACCTGGGAGGGGCCACTGCTGAATGGGGATATGGTGAGCTCACTCGCAATTATTATTATTATTATTATTATTATTATTATTATTATTATTATTATTATTATTATACAATACAACAGCCGAAATTGAATTTATGTACCTTTTATAATATCCAGGATACCTAAATGTGTCCAGAGACAGTATCCAGTCACGAGAGACATACCAATCAGAGTTACATCATTATATACGCTCATATTCAGGCTCAAAAAGGGGGAAGAGAGGTAGAGAAAACAGGGGTGAACACACAACAAAGAAGAGGGGGAAGGGGTAACAAGACGGAGGTAGAACATTCGAGCATCTTGTGGAAGGAGTCAGAACAACAGTTTTTTGGACACATCCACGTCTTTTAACGGATGTACGTCCTACTTTCCCAGCATGCCTTATGATAAGTCATAGTTCTAGTTTACACACAGATCACTCGTTTGGTCAGTTGTAGATTTTCTCGTGGCATGTTGTGTTCGTATGGGAAGTACACCTGGGAGGGGCCACTGCTGAATGGGGATATGGTGAGCTCACTCGCAATTATTATTATTATTATTATTATTATTATTATTATTATTATTATTATTATTATTATAATAGATCAGTCTTGTATATTTTCACTGTTTAGTAGCTTTTATGCCAATAAATGCTACAACTTTTATATTTAAAGTATTTCTAAACCAGACAATTTAACTAAGAAATCACATCTCCATAATTTTAAAATTTGTTGTTCCAAGGGGTAGAAGACCCCCTTATTAAAGTGAGAGAATCTTTCTCAACAACACATATCAGAATGACGGTTCACCTATTCAATTAATACCGGTGAAAAATATTTCTCTCGCTTCGATAGAATGTGCAATACAGATATATCCATATGGAGAAAGGGACACAAATCATCTTCTAAAAATTATATCTTGCGATAAATTTAGGGGATAGTCCTACAATAATAATAGCGCAAACTGACTATTTCTATGGCCTTCTAATTGGGAAGGTTTTAGCGATATCTCTTTTTTTTACACCACCCCCTGGGCCCACCCCCTTGGTCACAAATCTACAGCTCTGGGAAGAAATGGGAAGGGGTATTCGATAAAATAAAAAGTCGCTAAATCTACACCCTCACCTATCCACACACAAATAAGATTCCCCGCCGCTGCTTATAATATTTCATATGTGTACATAAACAAATACTAATAATTTATTTTGTTACATTAAACATGTAATAATGATGTAGCAATATTTATTAATATGCAACTATTACACAATAGTTCGTTTTAACTAGAGAAGTATTTATATAATAATGACATCTAATATGGCCTTAACATTATTTTAGAAGGACGCTTAGAATTTGAATTACCGCCAAAACTTTCAATATTTAGGTGGTAGTTAATTAATGTTGTGCTATTTTTTTAATGGATTTTCACTTTAATATTCGGATATTTTAAGCTTTTATGACTACATAAACATTCCTTATATAATTTATTTAGTTCTAAATGCATACGTATTAAAACGTATAATTCAGTTTTCTCGATAATAAAAGCATTGTAATCTCTGACGTAATACCCCCACAATGGCATAGTGTGGGTACTAATTACCTATATCGATGTCATTCCACCACAGAATTACTCAGAGCGCTCTTCTCTATAAATTCAATTGTTTATTGAAATTATAGCCGTCGCATAGCAATATCAATCTTTGTGGTGTCTTCTTGGAGCACCATAAGAGATGTCAATTTGAGTTTGTGAGCAATAAATTCAGTTAAATTAATTATTAAAACCAAAATGAGCAACGGATGTTTCGGTGGTTTTTGCGGAGGGCTATACCGGCGTGTCCGTGGAGCGTTTCGCAGTATCCGGGCGCGTCTGGTTCGCCGAAACTTACGCCACGGTAAGTCATAAACTTACATCAATAAGGTATTTAGATTTTTCACATCAAATTGTTGCTACAAATATAGTATTAGCTGTACTTAAATTAACATCAAGTTGTTACAAATTCAATGTTATCTGTATATAGTATAATCAAAAATAATTTATACAGACACAAACCTTTATATTTATATATTTATTGTACCATCAAGCGTTTATTCGAAGAAAATGCTAGGGTTATTGCTTAGGAAGCTTTTCCCATTGAGAGAAATTTGCCAGATTGATAAGTAAAGAAATACTTTGTCATCTCAAATAAATTATTTAAAATGAAATAGACCTATAAACTATTAAAAATGGCAGTACGCGAAGGAAAATAGTAATTTGTTTTGTAAGACAGACTGTGCTGTGAGGCATGTCTAAAGTTAAGTACATATATGACAAATATGAATGTACATAATGTTATGCAAGAAAGTGAATAATGTCGTGGTCACATCGATAGAATAAAATAACACAAACAATGCTGTCTGTATTTACATTACCATCAGCTGTTACTACACACACAATATTGTCTGTATTTACATTACCATCAGCTGTTACTACACATGTGCGCATCGTGCAGATCTTGACAAAAAAAATAATCTTTTTTACCATTTTATTCTGGGACAAAATTAAAAACTATCAGCCTAGATAGAATAGGGAGACTGGATGATAGGGTGTGGACACTGTTTGATAGGATGTGGAGACTGGTTGATACGGGTTAATATGGAGAATGGTTGATGGAATTTTGATACGGGTTGATAAATATACTGGTTGATAGGGTAGGGATACTGTTAACTAAGATGTTTGGTCTGGTAGATAAGATGTGGAGTAAAGATGAGGGACTGTTGAATCATACTTTAGTTTTCCTATTTACATGGAAACTTTTGTTTGTTTTGAGATATGAACTATATGATCAATTATAATATTAGACCGTCATTTCTGCAGCAATGAATTTATTATTGGACAGCACACGTAGTTTAAAGATTGGAATTCATACCCTTTGTAAACCTAAATTTACCATTTTCAAATGTCATATATTTTCAGAAGTGAACAATAAATCTTGTTGCTGTTTAATTATTTGTTATGATCATGGGAGTATGTAGACTCACCCAAGATCCAATAAACGTTATATTTATTGGTGGTTTATTTAAAACACGTTTAATATTTGTGTAATTATTATATAAAAAATTGATTATCGTTTATTGCGCTTACTAAGAAATCATTATAGTTAACCAAGTTTGACTGGTTAGGTTGTTCAAATCTTTTCAATAGAGTTAAGTATAGAAGTATTTCGCTGCAATTTTTTTTACAATAAGTTCTCCAAAAACAACCAATCAAATATTTATGTTCATTTTATTCTGAATATCAGAAAAACTATTAAACTTTTTGGTAGCCAACTTTTAGCCTTTTTAGAGAACTATTAGTTATAAAAGCAAGCTTTATAATTTATCAACAGTTAAATAGATTTTTCTACTCAATATAATATTGTTCTTGTGACGGTTTGTTGCAGTTGATGGTGAGCGACAAGGGGGTACCCCTAACACCTCTCGGTGCCCGGACGATGGGCTGCCATCGTCCAAACAACCTGTTCGTCATGAACAATTTATTTTCAGGGAAAATGACGGCCGCCACCAGTGTACAAGAGAACAAGAGGACAATTAAAGGAATTGGTAAGTATAGGTCAGTAAGTCAGTCACCTTCCCTATAAAGACAAGAAGACCCATCTAAGAGAACACCGTTAAGTCAGCCACCTTCCGGATTAAGCCAACAAGATTGTTCTCCTCTTGGACTGATAGTGTCATCATCGGGAACAACTCCCCTTCATGGTAGTATTGTAAGATCTTCCAGTCAGTCCAGTCCACCTTCCAGATTAAGCCAACAAGACTGTTCTCCTCGTGAACTGATTGTGTCATCAACGGGAACAATTCCCCTTCATGGTAATATTGTAAGATCGTGCAGTTGGTCCAGTCCACCTTCCGGATTAAGCCAACAAGACTGTTATCCTCGTGAGCTGATAGTGTCATCAACGGTAACAATTCCCCTTCATGGTAGTATTGTAAGATCGTGCAGTTGGTCCAGTCCACCTTCCGGATTAAGCCAACAAGACTGTTCTCCTCGTGAACTGATAGTGTCATCAACGGTAACAATTCCCCTTCATGGTAGTATTGTAAGATCTTCCAGTCAGTCCAGTCCACCTTCCAGATTAAGCCAACAAGACTGTTATCTTCGTGAACTGATAGTGTCATCAACGGGAACAATTCCCCTTCATGGTAGTATTGTAAGATTGTGCAGTTGGTCCAGTCCACCTTCCGTGTCAGATCAACAAGACTCTTCCTTCAGTACGGAGCATTTCAAGGCCATGATGTTGACTCAAGAAGCTGTTGCTCACATGAAGGAAACATCTGCATTCGATGACAAAACTCTTGCACTTTTAATAAAGGCGTATGAATACTACAAGAAAGAACGAACGGTAAATAATTCCAATATGGAGTTAGGCACCTCCAGGGAATCAGCCACCTCCAGTGAGTCAGAAATCTCCACGAAATCAGCAACCCCCAGGGAGTCAGCACCTTCATGGAATCAGCTATCTCCAGGGAGTCAGACTCCTCCAAGGAACCAGGCTCCTTCAGAGAGTCAGCCCTCTCCAGGGTATTAGCAACCTCCAGAGTGTCAGCCCTCTCCAGGGTATCAACCACCTCCAGGAAAGCAGCCTCTTATTCTAGAAAAACAATTCAAGAGAATGGTAGAAACACATTGGTACTTTATTTCTTGGGGTTCCATTAATAATTTTGAGACTCTTCTGGTAATTTTAATTGTTACTCCTACTTCACATCTGAATTTAAGTTTTGTACCGCCATACTGAATATAATGTAATAAAAATAATATTATATATATATAATATTAATATAATAAACTTATAATATAATAAAATAATAGTTTTAAATGAAAAA
>CABFOV010013121.1:0-10219 GCA_902141375.1 Timema poppense
GCTTTAATTCTGAATGGTACCAACGGAAAAGTTGGCTTTGCGGCTGTGAAGTAAGAAATGCACTGTTTTGCTTCCCGTGTTAACAGCACCCCCATTAATTTTAGCTACGAGCCGCCACTGATTATAGAAATAAAATGAATGTATTTTTTTCTTTTTTAAATAGTAAATATTTTGGTAGAACAATCCGTTATTATTTTTAGCATAATGATTTACTTTTGTCGAAATAAATTTTCTTGAACTCTTATTTTTATAAATAAAATAGATACAATAACTCACTATGCACAAAAATAAAAGATTTTCTCTAAGAACGGACTGGTTCCATCAGTAAAAATATATTCCAAGTTTCTCAATGTTGTCAAAATTGTTCAAGGGTTTCAGAGACATTCCCAAGTTCCATGGCGTGACTGAAAGTTTGCATGTCTCAGGTTTGATCCCATAAAGAAACCAACTTGGACGGGTACATTAGTATTGACTGTTTCGCGAATAGAATTACTACTCTTAGACTATGCGTGACTAGCAACTGTACCAGCATATAAGTATTACTATTAGATAATATATGTGTAGCCACTTCCGATGTACAGGATTCAACATATAATTAAATATGGTTGTGACGTAATTAAAGGACAGTGTTATACAATATATTTAGGATAAGTTGACTTGATTTGGTGCGCTATCTAGTAGCAATAAGTGTATTGTCCCATATTCTACTCATAAAGCTTAGGCAATAAGCCCAAGGAGATACAATTTTATGGAAGCCCTTGATTTTGAAGTATCAGACAATTCAGAGGAATAATATTGATATGATAACCCTATAATAAATAAAACCCGTAATTATATACATATATTGTTTGTGGAATCCTCTTAATGGTATGATATGGATCATTATTTTGTAATTAGTTTGTAGACACACAATTACGGTATTATAATAATATTCTAATGAAGTAATCAAAATGAAATCAATTATGTATACTTTTGTTCTCAGTCGTATTTTAAAAAGAGGAGTTTATTTATCTAGTAGTAACAGTTGTAATTAAAATGTATCAATAATGTTATTAGTAACTAACAAGATTGGAGATGAAAACAAACCATTTAACTTTCTCACAACCATATTTTTAGTAGGTTAAAACAAAATGCATTAACGAAAACTATCAAATTTGTTAATTGTCCATTTGATATAAATATTAACTCTGCTAGTGAACGAATTCAAATAAAACTGAAAGCCATTATCATTACTTGGTCTATATTTGATGTAGATAACTATTTTCCCTCTTATTTTTTGTTATGAAATTGTGTTCGAATAGTCGTAAAAGTATGTTTTATCGGCTTCAAATAGGCTAACCATATATCACGTTTTTAACGGGAACAATACTTTTTTTCTTTGTCCCAGCCATTCCAACGTCTTAATAAAAATACAAATTTCGTATAGTTTGTTCTAAAACTTTAAAATATACTTAGGCCTACATTTTAGTCCTTCATAACCTATAATCAAGTTTGCATCAATGGCTGCCATTGTTGGTACCAGTCATTCGTGTAACCATCGGTAGAGGCGCCTTGATCGAGATCAACAATTATTTTCCATTGAATAAAAATAGTGTAACTTTAAAGACAGTAAATTATTCATAGAAAAGAAAAAACACATCCTGGAAACCTATGGCACACCCGAGGGTCGGGGGTAGAAATTATGCAGTTGCCCCCCTTTTCCCTGCCCATAAGACACAAATGATTTTGATAAGAACTTTAAATTCATCAATTTCAACTATAAAATCGAGCACCTAGCATGTGTTTAGTGAATTTAATCTATATTTTTGAGTCAAATAGGCAACTAATTTCAACAATTAGCCAAGTGAAGACTACTCCAAATAACTTCTAGAGACATAAAATTTTCAAACAACTCCCAATGACCATTACCTCAAAGAGCTTCTAAAATAATCTAGTTTTCAAAAATTTGCTAACTGAAGATTACTCCAAATATCTTCTAGAGGAATATAATTTTAAAAGATTTTCCAAGCGAAGACCACTCCATATAGCTTCTAGGTGTTCCTAATTTTTTTACTTTTTACTGTAAATGATCCTCGGACTCCCCTTTGGGTTGGAGGACAAACCTCTTAAAAACACTTTATTTTGCTATCGATTGCTCACCCAACTCCTTACACTCCGTAATTTAATTCTGGCTACAATCTTGTTTGTGTACGCTCCCTCAAAAAAGTATATCTCTGTGTGCGCCACTGTTAGCAACACTTGCGGCGTCTGTTCGGTAGTGTTAGTTTTTGTTCTGTCCCCTTTTTGGTCGCAGCATACGCATGTCGCATACTCCTAAGCTTTTATTTTACATTTTTGGAAGATTTAAATCTCAATTTTTACAATTTTTGAAATTTGTTATGTAAAGTAAGTTTATCTAAAAAATATACTCATGGTATGAGCGTGATGAACATCAACCTAAAATTTAACTGTGGGTTGTGTTAATTATTGTGTAAGTTAAATGTTTTTATGTAATAAATATTTTTTTCTTTTAAAATGTCCTACTCTTTATGAACTTCTTACCCCCCTCTTCCCAGTCCTGTTTTTGATTACTGATACACACTATTAACTATTAGTTTTGTGTTATGTATGAATAGAGACCCAGCCCACAGACAAATAATATACCCAGATACACAAACTCCAGGTTAAAATGGCTACGCTCCTTTTAGGAGATTCAGTCCTTCAACACTATGATCGCTGCGGCTAGTCCTATTATCACTCAGCAGCGACACTAGCGAAGCCCAGCGTTGAAGAACTCTAGCTGGCAAAAGGAGTGCAGCGAAACCCCTGTAAGGTTGAGAGTCTGTTTCTTACTTGTCTGTACCCAGCCTAAATTCCACGTGTACACATGATCAAATAAAATTATTTTACAAATCACCCCTTTTTTAAATTATATATATATATATATATATGTATGTGTGTGTTTTATATACACAGTATATATAATGTATACCTCGTTTATAGTAAAAGGTGGTATTAACATTCATTACACTATACCTCTATCGTGAAAAACTCACCATAGTGAAAATTGGAAAGATAAGTTTGAGACCTCTAAAATGGAAGGTACTGTACAGCCATCTGCACTCTAAATAATTATAGCTTTCCAAAAAGTTTTTGACAGTCATAAACCATTTTGAAGTTAAAAACTAAGCAATAAATATGTGGTCAAACGTTACATAAATCGTGGTGATAACCCTACACGTAATGCTGTTATATCACATAAATAACAAGCCAAAGTTTGCACATTTTACAAGTTGTTGTAAGGGCATGACCTTATTAACCTCCTTATAATTCATAGTGTTACTATTATGGTCCCCTAGGTAGCACTGATATTTTTTTTTTTTAATTATTAGACATCTTGGAAGAGATCTTGGCCACTATTAGACCAATTATGCTGCAAAATATTTGATGTTCATGATATTCTCTCTCTCTCGCACCTCTGTCCTGTTCTGTTCCCATTGGTCGCTAACCCCACTATCAAGAATGTATTATCTTTTATGGGCATGTTTTATGGTAGCGTAGGTATCTCGGATCGTATATATTGTTTAGTTATAATGGTTTTAACTTACTATTACACTTGGTTCTAGACAACTATGGAGGCCACCCTAAAGGTGATTATCTCTTGTTTGCGTTCCACGATGCTAGAAGACAAGAACATAGAGGCTAGATAATACCTTTTTTTTATAAGGATCAGTTTGCATTTGGTTATAATTGTCTATATATATTTCTTATGCTTCGCGCTTGTACAGCAAGGAGACAGTCTGGATTTAGCTATGATTGGTCCCATGTATATTTCTTGCGCTACGCGAATGTAGCTTAAGGGGACAGTTTGCATTTAGGGATGACTGTCTACATTTATATTTATTGCGCTTCACGCAAGTACATAAAGGATACAGTTATCATTCAGCTATAATTGCTAACATTTTCCTTACTTGCGCTTCATGCTTGTGCTCGATGGGGGAAATGTTCCCTTGTCATGTTCTACAGGACATGTTTCGTTAGAGATGGTTATATTAGTTTAAGGGGGCTTTGTTGTTCATGTTATATTGTCATATAGTCTAAATTTCGGCAGACCACGCTTAACACCGCACGTGGAATCAGATTGCCCTGAGTATAAATTTGTTTCAAAGGTTTTCTTATATTCGCACTGAAGAGCTCTCTATGGGTATATAAACTTATTTTATAAATTTCGATGTATCACTCTTTAATGTGAAAATAAAATTATTGTTACCGGTACCTATAAGGTTGTTTATTCTTTTTATATACAACATAACATATTTATATATTACCAGTGATCTCTATACAATACTGTATGGACATTAATATACCCGTTGCAACGGAACAAATCTTGGCACTAAAGTTTGTCGTCTGCTTCCTAGCTATTGAACAGATTTAATCCTTTCTTCCAATGTTGTGTAAAAACGTGTATCTGGTGAATAAAGTTTTTTTTAAATAGTGAAGTATTATACCCAATTTGACTGAAGACACATTTACATTAAAGAATACACAGTTCAGTTTTAAAGGTAATATTGTACAAACAAGAAGAATATATTTAATACATTAAAATATGTAGCTAAAGGCCCATATTGTTCTGAAAGACTAATATATTTAAAATTGGTTATTAGTTTATATAATGGTTTCAGAAATAATATTATATTTAAAGTTTGATAGCTGAATTGAAAAAAGGAAGCTTAAATCAAATTACTTTTGTTTGAATGACAAACTGTGTGTTAATAGTTTTACATTCAAATTATCATTTAGGTTATAGGCTTTCATGAAGTATTACTATATTACAATAGGTATATTTAAAGTTGGCGCTTAGCTTGTATAGACTATTACTTCAAAAGCCATATTATATTTAATGTTCGATAGCTATAATGAAATAAGGTAGCTTAAAACTTAATTACATGTGTTAGAATAATAAACTTTGTGTAGTAGTTTTACATTCAAACTATTATTTAGGTTATTAAGCTTGTATGAAGTATAACTTTATATTACAATATATACAGTGGTGGCTCGTGTATAAGCACTGCGGAACTGCAGTATCCCCTATTTCCACTTGATATTATCGATAACATTTAATATAATGAATCCTTTTTTTTATTGTAGCACAATATATATTCCTTAAGCTTAGTGTCAGAACTTCAGTAGCCATCCCCCAGTTTATGAAAGAGATACAAAAAATCTTTGTATGAAACTGTGCGTTTCACTGTGCCAGAGACGTGGTGTTTGACAGTTGTGCGCATGCGCACATAGGAGGGGGTGGGAAGGAAGTCGGAACTGCCAGGTAGAGAGAACACTGTTGCTTCCGCAGTGCCGGCTCTAGCGTGATGGTGGAAGGAAGTTTTTTTTTTTCTCAGTGTGTGTTGTGGTTAAAACCGTGTACCATATTCTTGAGTGTGATAAAGTGTAGAAGAATGTAGAATTAGATTATTATTCTGCTTCCAGCTATTCTATTTGATTCATTTTTTTCGGTTATTTATTTAACAAAAAACTTCAACCATGGCCTTGCAACCCCAAGAAATAAGTTCTGTGACTGTAACTAATGAAGTGTGACTATATATGTGTTGATATGATGGACATATATTCTTTCACTAAACACTTAGTAGCTGCTAAATTGTTCGACAAGAATTGCTTCACTATATTTAAGAGTAAACATCCCACAAAAGAGATAGTAGTGACCATTGAAGCTTAGCCCATGATTGACAAAGAAAAACTTGAAACTGAACTAAAAGTATTCTATTGTAGGACTGTTATTCATGAATATTGCAAATTAATTGAGCTGCTGAAATTTATCTTGGAAAATAATCTAGATGATGTTCTTAGTGAAATTACGAAACTTATAAAAATCCTCTTGACAATTACCATGACTACATGAGAGGCAGAGCGTTGCTTTTCAACATTGAAAAGAATAAAAACTGTTTTAAGAAGCACTATAAATTCGGACAGACTAAATGCACTTGCAGTACTTTCAATAAATAAAAATTTCTTCAATTGTCATCCAGAGATCAAGGAGAAAATTATTGAACTTGATATATATAATTGGTTCTCAGCTTGTATAATGCTTTCAGAAACCATATGTTAACACTAACCTTAGTGAACTAAGGTTGCTAAAAGCCTGATTACTTTTGTTTGAATTACTTACTTTGTGTAAAAGTATTACGTTCAAACGATAATTTAGGTAATAGTTGTATAGGAAGTATTACTATTTTAGCCTAAATCGACTTATTTAAAGAATCAAGGTATCAGTGATGAATTTAGTTATGTTCTTAAAACCTTTTATTAACACATTTATTTCATTTAACTAATGATACATTGATTATCTCGTATATTCATAAAAAATTAGCGAATGATGTCGAAATGCCACATTGCCATATATGTGTGTAAGAGAGAAAGAGATACCTGAAAGTTTATCTCTCTCGTTTATAATGTTTTGTAGGTGACAGCCCGAAAATTTTAGCCACAGATATCCATCCAGTTATGAAGATCAATGCATATTACATACCTGAATTAATCTTCTAAACATAAATATTTGCTTCTATAGACATTAAAATACAGCCATGTTTATATTTTGTTATAATCCATGATATTTTATATAAATACGTCTCATTAGATCTGTTTGTTGATTTAGATGTTAGTAGAACAACCACATTAGCGCTACATTCGTCAAGACCATATTTTATTAGCATGCTATAATTCTTGGAGCGAATTTATTAAGGTACGGCAGAAGGGAGCACGAGTAGTTTTACAGTTTTTATAGCATTTTTTTTTTTGCCAAAATAAATAAAATATTTCTAGAGTAGCAACGTAGAGTTTAGTTTTCTGCATATGCTAATATCAACAGATCTTGAATTTTTGTCAAAGCTGTTCTGGAATTTTGTCAAAACTTTTTCTCTGTATTTAAAATGTTTTGATAAAATTTTAGGACAACTCCTTGACAGATATTCAAGATCTGTGGATATAACCATGTGCAGAAAACTAAACTCTATGTTGCTACTGGAGAAATATTTTATTTAGTTTGGCTAAAAAATTTATATTCTATAAAAACTGTAAAAATACTTGAGCTTCCTTATGCCATACCTTAAACCAATGCACATTCTATGTAAATAATCTCTGTTCTATGTGAAAGGGGTGAGAAACTATTTTCCCAATAAGCTATAAAATGTTAGTCATAATAGGTACTTATTAAAAGTAGTCATATAACAATTAGAAGAGCACTCTGATGACTACAAAAAAACAACACAATAAGGCAGAGGAGTTAAGCTACACACCACACTCCACTCTCAAGGAACATACAATTGGTAAATGTTTATAATGTTGGTACTATTTATGCAAATTCTACCGCCTTTTGCAAAAAGTCAACAATTATAAACTGGTTTTCCTCTTGTGGCTGATTTACGTAATCTTCAGTTTGAAAATAGGTAATTTAAGTAATTTTTATATTCCTTACAATCACGTCACATTTTTTGGTCTTGTCAAAGTTTAAAATCTAACTTGTTGGGTTATTTTGTCCTCAAAAAATTATATGATGAAATTATGATTGGGTCATTTTGATATAAGGTCCTGAAGGTCATGGTCAACTGTGGCTACTCTACTTTAAAGGTTATAAACGTCACAAAAGGGTTATCAATTTTACATAATGCATCAATAACATCTCATTTACATTTGTAAATAACTTGCTCAACTCATTCTATGCTAGCTCCTCGAACTATTTCTTGTGATTTAGGGAAGGAACAGTTTTTTGATCTAAAAATCAATATTAAGGTAGGTAGCAAGGCCTAAGTTTTATTGTATGTGATTTTTTTAAATACACTAGATATAATTGCAAAATAAAAAGATATAAATGAAAAATAAATTTGTTAGCAAATTTTGTGTTTTCGAAACTGTAGCTATGCCACTTTTTTCCAAATTTAAAAAAAATCTTCAAATAAGTTGTTTCAAAACTTAATACTCTACTCTTATTTTGTTGTAATTTGGCTTTTTTTTTGTTGACAAAACTGCATTAATCTGGATTTGATGAGGTTTGTTTTGTAGCTATAGACATCATGAGTGGGGAAATGCATCACCATTTGAACGACAACCTGTGGGACTCTGACCCTTTCCTGTACGACCTCATCAAGAAAGAACGCGAGCGACAGTCGTCAGGTTTGGAGATGATTGCTTCAGAGAATTTCACCAGTGTCCCTGTTTTGCAGTGCCTCAGTTCGTGTCTGCACAACAAGTACTCAGAGGGGCTCCCCGGACAGAGGTGAGGACCTCAAGAGGTCGGTTTAGGTACTTTATAACTGGCTGACTGGGACCACAGCTAAGCGTTTGGTCTCAGATCATTTACCTTTAATGATCTAAGACATTACTCTTGTGTTAGACTGACCTGCTGATGATAGGAAGATCAGAGTTCAAATCCTGGTCGGGTCTACCGAGGGCGGTTTTTCCTTAACGGTTTTCCTCTATACTTCCACACAAATGGAGGAAGACTACTTCTAAAAGGCTTTCTTCCTCATCCCAACCTCATCAGATTAAATATAGATGTGTTTAACCTGAACTAATAAGATGTGATGGTTAAAAAAAAACTTCAAAATGTTCTTAAGCTTTTCACCCATCTTAGTTGCATGCAGGATAGTCTTGCACGATACCTGATTCTCCATATGGAGTCACTGCTTGAACATTCACAGGGTGGGCACAGTAATTCACTTTAAATTACTCTACTTTTCCAGGTCTCCCCCACCCCCAAAATCAATAATCTATCTGTGAGCTGTACTGATAAGAATGTTGACAAAGGTGTCCGGTTCATCTCTGGCTTCTTGGTGCTGTGGAGGTCAAGGCTCAAATCGCAAACAAGCATAATTAAGAATCATATTCTTAATGGTTTCCCACTCTTACTCCACAAAAACGCTTGTTCATTTCCTTTGAATTATCCTTCTCATTCCAGTCCAAACATTAATAAACTAAATAGCTGGTAGTATTTGACTTGACTATCAATGTTATGTGTGTGTGTGTTTGTGTGGAGTAGCATAGTTCTTCCAGTTTAGGAGTAAGGGTTCATTTTGTGTAAAAACGTTTACAGTTCTTAAATAACTATATCCATACTGTATAATTTGTGATGTCACCGGCTGCAAAGATAGTTGGCCGCAGCCAAAATGCATTGCCCAGGAGACAACTGTATGATTTAGGAGACCGCTTACATTGCATGTAACATAGAAAGTATCATGATAATTCATGGCTAATTAATCACACACTTAAATTTATCATTAAATGCCTTAAAAATGTTCATTTTAATCTAATGTACGTTAATATAAGTTGATATTTCAAGGGGTAAGGTTTTATACCTCTGCGATGACCTTTTAAATACTGTATGTGGCTGTCCTTGGTTAAGAATTGGATACTTGTCACCTCCTTTAACCCCACATATTCATGTATGTCATTTGTGCTTACATGTCTCACTTGATGTCCCAGTTGTAAACTCTACCTCTTGTAGTAGACAAGGTAAGCTAAATCACACTTTGGTTAGAATTAGCTTAAAAACGGAACGCTGTGATTTGCTTGGAAGGATGTAAAGAATAAAATAAAACATATCAAAGATGATAAATTTTAGTCTAAAATTCGTTTAGTATATAATTAAACAGGTTTAAATTACCACTTCCTATATTTTATTCACAAATAAATACTTTTTTTTGGCATAACTTAACCTGGTTAAAATTAGCCGAATATGACTCTTGGATTCATTTGTGGCCCTCAGGCACTTTTAAGTTGGTACCCAACCCCTGATGTAATATCTATATTAGTAAAATGAAGGGTTTGTCTTTCTGTCATAAATGTTGTGTAATATCTATCGCACACAGGGGTCTGAAATTTTAAAATAATTAGCGCAAACAAGCACACCTTGAAGCTAGAATTTTAAAATTTCTATTTGATGTTTTTAAATCAGGCCTAGCACTGGGCCGGAAGGAATTAAATGAAGAATTTTTTATTTTTTTAAAGCAAAGAAAGGCATTGCTTGACTACAACTGCTAGTATTAAATAGACTCAAAATCTCGACTAGAGATACAAATAATACTGCCACCCATATTATCCCTGATCATTCTTTTTCCAAAACTTTTTGTAAGTGGTGGTCTTGAGGCACCATGCTCTCAATAGCCTGGCTAGTGGTGGTCTTGAGGCACCATGCTCTCAATAGCCTGGCTGGTGGTGGTCTTGAGGCGCC
>CABFOV010013122.1:0-10219 GCA_902141375.1 Timema poppense
TTGGTAATCAGATAAATCTGTGCCGGGACCGAGGATTGAACCCCGGCCACCAGCACAGAAGTCTGAAACCTTACCCCTAGACATATATATATATATATATGTATAAAATCAAAGTGTGTACTAATACCATTCCTCCCCTGGGACGCTAGGCCGTCGTGTTTGGTAGACTCACCACAGTTTGGACATAGTCAAAGTCCTGGATGTTGTCGCTGCTCTGTGGCGGTGGACAAGGGTAAAAGGCTTCTTGTTGGTGATGGTGACGAGTGCTCAGCAGAGGGGATGGTGGCAGATTGCGACGTCGGACTTTATACTCTTCTACAAGACGGTCAAAATCCTCCCATTCTGAATCTAAATCGTCCTCATTCAAGTATTCGCGGACGGGTGTCAGTTGAGCCATTTTCATTTCTTTGATTACGATCGCCTTATATACGAATACTTTATAATTCAGAAACTGTTTGTATTAGATATTCTATAATAGTATCTAAGTTATAAAACAATGCACATTTTTTGAACTAAATATCCTAATTCAAAATCTTTTATTTACGATAATTTCCTATAATTTTATTTCTAGACAATGTTGTTTTTACATATAGTTGGCATGTAGAGACAATAATATTTGAAACTTTCTTTCAAATACCTATGGAGGACTCTGGTAAAAACACGTAAAATAAATAAATCCAATATATTAATATGTCTGTTTGTAGCCTCTCTTTTAACTGCCAACCACTTGAAAATAGAAAAACCAAGTTCAAACTCAAATTTTACTCCAATGACGTAATACACAAAATTACTTGATAAATCACTGAATCAAAAGTTGTCAAAATCCAGGAAGTAATAAAACATTTTCGACCATTACCATTAAATCAAAAAATAAACTCTACTGACTAAGATAATGTTTAGGAATTGGTAACAATTATTTTGATTTAAAATTGTACATTAAAAAAAATCAAGTACGTTGTGTTAACACTATAACACAATTTAAGGAACCATATGGATTAAAATTCAGTTATTTCCTATTTATTCACTAGAATGCTTGATAGCTCTATTATAACTGGCATTATTTATGTGTTATTTAAATGGAAAACATTACAATTTAAAAGTTTGATTGAGCTTATATAATAATTTAGAAAACAAGAGAATAAATTACCAAGAAGTCTGAAAATAAGCGGCTCACAAAAGCAGATAGATTTATAATTACTTTTTTTGTTCTAAATTTAATACGAAATATTATACTGAAGTGTCACCAATAATAAGTTGTTATTAATTGCACATCACTTTCCAAAACAATTTAAATGATTAAAGTATATATAAAAAAATTCCTCAAACGAAGTTATACGTACAGTCTCGTTCAAATAATTTTTACAATTGATTTCAATCAACCTACATACGCACTCGTGTTGTATCATTTGGAAAATATGATACCGCTATATATCAGTAGATTTTTCAAGAAAGTCAGTGAACATTTCATCATGATTTTTAAGTTGACCGTTAATTTAGTTGGTAAGAAGTTAGTTTGAACCTCGGATAGCACGGTTTTTGTCATTTAATAATAAATTTCTTTGACACACTCCTAACGTCTATCGTGTAACAGAAATGTTTGATCGCGGCACTGGAGCGAGAACTAACAATGGGTTGGATTGGACTGAACGAGGACCATGTACTGAGCTCATCTCTCAATGAACTCCTCATTAGAGGTTAGTGTTCTTAACTCTCAATCAAATGCAATAGAAAATAATGAGTCAGTCTGGTCAAGGCACTTCAATGGAAAGATATGACAACTGCTACTTTCTTTGTCCACGTTGCCCCGCCAGTTTGGTTCATTGCCGTCATCAGGACCATTCAGGGGCGTGGGGCAGTGACATTTCGGGAGCTACAGTAGCCCCGTGGCTTCTTTGGTGCTGACTGACAGCTCACAGCTGAATTCTGACAGTCAACATTTAGGTATATACCTAAATATTGACTGTCAGAAGGGAAAGCTGCTAAACACATGTTTTTGCAGATCACATAGTTTGGCGTAGGGATACATAATTTGGTCTTGTAGCTTTTCAAAGCCGTCAGAAGTCAGCTGTGAGCTGTCAGTCAGCACCAAAGAAGCCATGGGGCTACTGTAGCTACACACTAAACAATTACCTTAATGTCAGTGATTTACTAATGTTTATTAACATCATATCTCAATTGTGTACATGAAATAATATGAGAGTTTACTTCCGTTAAGCTACATCATGCTTATATTTACATTAACCAAGTTTGAAAAATAAGCAAAAAAAGCCCAGTGTGCTATGATTGTGGCAACACTGTTTGATGTAAAAGAGAGGTTTTTGGGTGTTTTAGGGTTTCCAAAAGGTGTGGGCCGGGGGAAAAGGGTAAGTTAAACTACACTCGTAACACTCGTAAACCTCTTGCCGAGCGTATATTTCAATTAATGATTGTTTTTAATGGAATTTTACACAGGTGGGTTCGCGACGTCTCATATCGGTCGGTAGTGTGTGTGTCTACCTACTGAGTTAAGGGGCCCGAGTTCGATTAATGGCACAGCCAAAAATGTATTATTATTATTATTATTGGCTTACTCTTTTACAGTGATGGCCAGGGGGCTGTTCTAGAATTATTAAGTTAGTTTATAAGTTGTGTGATAATATATTCAGTTGGTTTAGAAAATGTATTTAAAAAAAAACTGCTACCTTTGAAACCGGAATTGGAGTGAACTTAAAATCAAATGCCCCTCCCCCCATTCTCTCCTAATTTTGCACCTCACGAATGCCAAACGTCATTTAGACTTTGAATCGAACCACGCTCTAAGGGGGTAGAGGGTTGTCATCTTACGAGTTCAATCTTGACAGGCTTCAATGAGGTTTTTTTTGCTCACCTCATCTTACTACGATTTTGGGTTAGCCACGTATGATATTAATGGGCTATGAATGAGGAAGGTAAAATTTAGAGAATATACAGGGTGTTATTTTAAATTGGTACAACGATATATCTTTAAAAAACACAATTAAGAAAAAAAACGTTTCGCACAAAGTTTATTGGCTTAGAGACGATGACAAAATTAATGACATAATTAATTTTTTATTTAGTGGATGTCTTAAAGGTCATCTCAAGGTAAACTATTGTTTTTCAAATAGGACCCTGTATTTTTATTGCAGAATCTTATTCTACGGAAAAAAACAAGCAACTTTTGTCTGAAATACTTTTTTTTTACCTTATGTCTATTTTTGATGATATTTAATGAATTAAAGAAGTACGTTTGATGTTTTTGAAACTCTTTTTATTTCATATTATTCCTTAGTTGAATCTGTAGAGTGTAAATAATACGAGCAAAACGCTCACACAAACAAAAAAACAAACGTACGTTAATTAGGATCAAAATGTTAAATTACAACAATTGTTCGAAAATATGACCACCTACTTAGATACACGTTCCATTTCACTTTGTAAAATTATTGTGAGTATTTAATAGAATGTCTCGATCAATATCTCTGCAAGCAATTTTATGCGTTCCTCCAAATTTTCTAGAGTTGTCAGTATATCATGGTATATATACTCTTTCTTCCAGGTAGCCCCATAAGAAAAAATCTAATAGTGCTAAATCTGGTAATCTAGTAGGGCAACCTCTAGCGGTCCAGCGGCCATTGTAACTCTGATCCAATACTTGTCGTGGAATTCTGTAATAATGAGCAGGGAGGGTCACTATCATGCTGAAACCACATTCTCTGTCTTTCTTGTAGGTTTGAGTTTGCTAGCAGCAATGGTAATCCTTGATATAGAAAAGTTCTGTTTGTCTCCATTCAATGTACCGTCAATAAAAAAGGGGACAGGCCAGTCAATTTGTCTTTGATAAGTCTGCAACAAAGATTCACAGTCCAAGAGTGCTTTCTTTCGACTTGTCGCAGCCACTGTGGTTTTTCTGCACTCCAATAATGCGTGTTGTGTCGGTTAACTTCCCCATGATACATTCAACTAGATTTACCAGACAATAATACTCGAAGAAAAATATTTACTATTTATTGTTACTTATTAAAGTACCCATTGGCAGATTTCCACTCGGTTGAGAAAATATTCTCTGTGAAGTTCTTGATGCAACGACACGTGGCAAGACTGACATTTATTGTGATTTAATGTTTTGAACACATTACTCTTGGATATTCCCAAATCACTAGACATCGCACAAAAACCCCCATGAGGATTATTGGCTAGTGCGGCATCTCATTATTTTCACCTTTGCCTCTTGTTCGACCGCTCCTTTTCTTCGCTTGATCACTTCCATTTTCCACAAAGTCTTTAGCTACACGATAAAAAGATCTACATGGTGGTGCATTTCGCTCAAGAAAACGATCAGCGTACAGTAGAATAGCGCGTTAGCCAACTAGGCCACCGAGGCGGGTAATATAGCTAATATAATTTAAGGTTAAAGGTAAAACACACATTAAAATTAAGACAGGATGTATTACAATGAATTGTCTAATATAAATGTAAAGGTCGAAAAAATGTTTATAAATTAACTTGCTGTCTCCAAGTAGAAGTTAAAGTCATAAACCAGAGGAAATTAAACAGGGGAACAGAATTATGTCGGCCATAATTTGAATCACTTAAGTTAGAAAAGATAGTATAAAAGCTCAAGTTTGGAAAAACCACTTATTAATAGCATTTTTTAGTGAATAAATATTACCTGTTGTCTTCCTCAATTTTTCATCTTCATTTTTTACCTTCAACTTACTTTCTTTTTATTATATCTATCCTTTTTCATAGTTCTTGATATAAGATTTTCAATATATCTGTTTGGTATTGAGCGTTACTTTGATAATATTTATTATACTCCCCCTTACTAATTTAATATGAATATAATTAATATCTTTAAATCTAGTTTTCCCACAAAATGTTTGTATGAAAGTGGATTTTCTGTGAATGTTACAGTGACGTCAATTTACCGAAACAAGCTGAATGTGAACACAGATCTGAGGTCGAAACTGTCACCGTTCCAACTGACGTGTATATTTGAAACGCTGTAATCCGAACCAACCATATCATTATGAAGCGAGCAGTTTTTATAGCAACACATTTTTGGTCAAAATAAATATGTTCCAGTTGTTTAATTTTCTCCACATGGTGATATCAACAGTTGTTGAGTATCAGTCAAGGGTGTCCTGGAATTTAGTGACAGCTTTTTCTCTTAATTTAAAAAAGTTTCTCATCTAATAATAATAATAATAATAATAATAATAATAATAATAATAATAATATACTCGTGATGGACATCCAACAACTGTTGAGATCACCACGCGAAGAAAGTTAAACTTTTATGTTTCTACTGGGGCAATATTTTATTTATTTGAGAAAAATAATGTTTTAGAATTAAACATATGCAAGTCTACATATTAACTAATTATATCCCTAACACTTGAAACATAATTATTTTGTTGATAAAAAAAGTGTGGAATTCCAGGGCAAACTACTGTATATGAATGTTTTCCAAGTTGTGGTGAAAATTTCCCTTCTCCCTCCCTGTCAATCTTCCTAGTTCTAGACGCATAAACTTCACGATTACAGCGTCCAAGACATCATGTCCTCCCCTTTATTCATAGTACTATGAATAACAAGGTTTAGACCAGGGATAATCTGTACACATGTTTCGATCGGCCCTTCAATTACTAGTCCAGGGGAGCTAGCTTCCATCGGTGACATGATTCAGAGTAAGTTTTTTCATTGGATGGTTTTAATTTCTTTCTTAAAAAAATAAAAAAATAATCAAACGTTCTGACTAATCTAACATGTGCCAAGTTCACAATCTTGGAAAAAAGGCGGATCAATGGGTACCTTTCTCCGGTTTTTCACAACTATCTTGTTTACGGTTGATCTTAGGTTAAAAAAAACACGCAAAGAACCAAATAAAAATAGCATAGACTCTTCCAAAAGATAGCTACTTTGATTTTCCTTGGTATCTTTTCATTGTCAGGGGAAAAAAATGGCCTTCTCCAAAACAAAACAAAATCATACCAAGAACGAATTATTTTTGCCCGAGGTATTGGTATTTATATTATGATAAGCTAATTATCACATTATTATTCATGTTTTTATAATGAGGGTCAAAATTTTGCATATATAAGCTGATGGCCATAGATGGGATACCTCCCCCATCCTCTCCCCCAAAATTTATTTCTCAATGAAAAGGGAACAGAGCGATTTCCTGCATTGCATCATACATCATACATCAATTCTTCCAAAAACACCCATAGATAAACCCACTTCCCCACCACCTTTTAGCCACCCAGTGTGAGATGTGTTAACTTCTGCCTGGGGGGGTTTGGTCGACGTGTCGCGACGAAGCGGGTTTTTAACGTGATATACTCATGACTTGAGTCATTACAGATAGCACACATCAAACATCTGTATCTACATTCTCACTATTAATAACACTCCTGTAACGGTATGTACTGTATACAATTTTACATTTTGAAAAATCCAAAGATTTTTTACTGTCTAATCACATTCACCTTTGTCATAGAATTTTTCAGGATCAACTAATACGATTGGTTTTGTGTAATTTTTGCATCCACGGCCGTAGCCGTAGGGTGAGTGAAAGGGGAATGTTTGGGTGCTCAAAAGTTGACCAAATTTTGGAACCAAATCGTAAACAATTTCAAATTTTTGAGAAATCAATCATCAGTAAGCTATCTATAAATGAGTTTTTACCCCAAAAACAAGTAAATGGTGTTATTTCTCATACCACATATATACATTTTAAACAAAATTGTTCTGGACATTTTCGAACTAGTTTGATTTTCCAAAAATATCCCATTTGTTAACTGCCCTTCAACGAATTTTTTGCCCAAAAACTGAAATAGTGCTATTTGGTCACGCCAAACAAAACTTAGATATTCATTTTAATAAAAATCGTAGTCATTTCTGAAAATTTTGAATTAAAAAATCACTCATGTGTAAACTACCCTTAATTTGAGGGATAGGGTAAAAAAAAAAACTTCCTGGGGTAGCCCTATAAAGTCTAAATAACAAGTTTGAATAAAATCTAGCCAACCGTTTCGGATCCGTGGGCAGGTTCAAACAGACATACAGACACACATACACACAGACAGACAAAGAGAAAGACATGGGGATGGACAAAATTATAAAACCCACTTTTTGGTGTTCTGATTCAAATAAAAAGTAAAGATTCCTCATAATGTTAAGGTTAATTTTGTTCACTATTACAATACTTGATCTTGGCATGAGAAAGTGGAAAGTACGTATGAGGTTTCACTATAAAAGTATGCAAAGTTTCCATTTTGTATGTTTCTTGGTTTTGGAGATCCACACAGGCTATCACGTGATTGAAGGCGTCTATCTCACAGTAACTGAATAGGGATATATAATAGTAACAAATACACCCGAGGTACACAGCTTTATTCTTCCTTAGATAAGTAAGACTTATAGCTATAATGTGTCAGCTATCTAGGTTTCTTGGTTTCAGAGTTCCAACGTCTACAGACACACAGACACACAACAGCACATTATATATACTGTAATAACTTGCTGTAGTGTAATTAATGAAGGAAATGATTTCAAGTCGTTTGTTACACACTGAGCTGTTACAGTCAGTGAACATTTTACACTATTTATAATACAAATAAATTTAGTGTGTATTGATTTTAAATTGGTTTTATACAGTAAAGTATTATTTAGTGTAATGTGTAAAGTTATAATATTGTAATTTAAACCATTCTAAGTTGTGACACACTAAATACAAAATTAAATTATTTGAATATAAGAAAACTAACTTATTAATACACTAGATCAAAAACATTTGGTGTAAAATGACAATCTAAATAAGGTAAATAACAAACCTAGAACATGTTAAAATTATTATAAGTTGCATAGCATGTTTTAATAAAAAAGCTTCTGATGTTGATATTTGGTAGTTCTCATTAAAATGAGCAAAAAAGTCTTAGTAAACCTAGGTCCACAAACCAACTTACACAATAGTACAGGCATTTTGTGAAATATTATGAATAGATCTCACCCAAATTTCAACAGAAAATCTAACAACTGTTTACTGTGCATAAACGTGTCCTCTATAACATATAATATGTCCTAAGGAATAGTGGTAGTGGAAACCTTAACATCGTTTGACTACATTTATAAAGTGACACTGTGACGAGACACATATTTTCACAGGAAGATAATGTGATGACCAGTAAAATAAGAAATAACTATTGACGATTTAAATCATTTAAAATGGCCTTTAATAATTATAGGGATTTTTACAATGTATAATAAGAATTCATCTGGTTCTATGTTTTAAAGTAATACAAATAACAAATAATGAAATATAGTTCTATATTTAAAGTAATGCAAATGGCAAAAAGTAATATAGTTCTATATTTTAGAATAATATAACATTAACATATTAAATTAGACAACATAATGTGTTTAGTTTCCGGATTAATCAGCCACTAATTCATCAATAATCATCATCATCACATTGAGCTTGAGAAGTATTTGTACACGCTTATTCTTTGCAGTTGCTACATGTAACATCTCACCCAATGTCATGCTTTTTACATGTGCACCAAAGTCTGCTGCGATCTGATTTACAGATGTATCTGATGATCTGTAGAGTTTCTGTGGAGCCGGTGGTAAGTCAGTTTGGACTGGGATAAGGCCCCCATCACTCTCTTTTCATATTCAGTCCGATGGTAGGAGTTCATCTGCGGTTCCCTTCCACTGCTGCATCTGGTAGTACACGTGGAGACTGTGGTATTTTGCTGATACAGAGGTAGGTGGTAGACTCATTGGCAACACATGAGAAGTACCAGTCGCCACCGTCTCACAAAAGCACCCACAAAGTACTGAATTGAGTCCCTCCCCGAGCTTCCCATTGTACAGGCAGCATACCAAAGCATTCTCTCCTGCTGTCGCAACATCTGCGGTGGAAGCTGATGGTGTTTCAAACACTATAGCTTGCTGACGGAAGTCATCACTGGTTGCGAAATTTCTTAAGGTTGGCTCCTTTACCAATGCCATACAGGTGGTATTGCATGCATGAAGAGGATGTGTGAGAACACACTGGGACTAAATGATGCTTGACAGCCTTGTTGTGTCGTATACATGGGTTCTTTGTGCTCTTCTTTGGCCCAAGTTTGAAGAAAAGGTCGTTTGACTCGATGTTGGCATGGTAGATGAGAAGGATGAGGAGATCTATGTCATCACCAATTAGCACAGTGTTTCTTGTTTTGGAAGACTCAATTGCTTTCTGCACTATGGGAAGATCAATATCATCTTGTGAATGATACGCTTGACAGTTTTACTTCTACAAGTGATCACTCATGATGTCAATGAACTGTTGCTTGTTTTTATTGTTTACGAGGAGCTCTTATTTCTTCATTGTGAGAACCATTTGCTCATCAAAAGTCACGGTTGGTCCGGTCCTACTGCTCCTCTCTTGTATGTCATGTTCTTGATGGCTATGCTATTATAGCCATCGAACACCACAATTTCCTCACCATACTGCCATGTGACGTACTCTGTGTAAATCCTACAGATGTCTATGTATATGGTTCCATGTGTCCATGAGATGCGTTGAACAAGTGCTCCACCATTCAGTTCAAACTGAACTTGGCCTGTAATCCCTTCCGAGGTCAGGTGTTAGTATGTCCCAGATGGCATCTGCTAGTATTGGCTTTTGTGGTTGTCAAAGAAGCAGGGATGTGTCAAACAATGCTGCTGGATGACTGTACAGCTCATACTTGAATATTGGGGGTAGATTATCTTATGATTTTGCAACGACTATTAGTCACTGGAAAAGTAGTAGATGATCAACCTGCACTGCCTCGCCATTAATCTGTACTAATAATTGCATACTCATGGTGATTAGCTTAGCATTTTTCTTTAATGTCTACTCAGCAATGGTTTGTCCATAAATGCTAGCCAAGATATTCTGGCCAATGATCTTTACTTTGCCAACATTTACAGTAGTGTGTGAATAGATCCCAGTCCAGACAATGCTCAAGCTTGGAGCTATTACTTTGAGATAGTCTAAAATTGTTTGCGTTTCCTTCCAGTCACGTGCTTGTCTTGAATATGTCATCTACTTGTTCTGCTCTCCATTTAGTACGTCTGGTACATAGCAACTAAAGCCAAAAGGCTGCACTTTTTGATTGGAATATGCCACTTTCTGTAGTCATATGTAATGGGAAAAGAGACCTTTTCAGATAGGGAGCCACTT
>CABFOV010013123.1:0-10218 GCA_902141375.1 Timema poppense
TTGCTGTTGTGTTGAGGCAGACACACCTTTGTAGTAGAATATGTGTTAGATCTAATTAAAAGAGTTACTAGACTAAACAAAAGACTCAACCTTACTTCTGTAGATTCCTAGTTACCTAGGTGTTTAATTCAATTCTTCCCTATTGGGATGTATACATTTATTGTAACCGATTTAATTCTTATTAAACTTGTATATCTCTCTTAAGTTTGATCCTTCCCATACCTTATTTATATGTGTTTGTAAAAGTATTTTTAACTTTTTCTATTAAATAGGAGAAGCGACTGTACAAGGTGTTTGGTAATATTCATCTATTATTGAAGCCCTAATCAGAAAATATTAAGTATACTATCTTTGTTTACAATGAATAAGACGTTTGTTTAAATTACACTTCTATATAAAGGTGTTTGTTTAAATCACCCTTCCTATCTAAGCTCTTATCACAAACATCAAACTTATACTATCTTTGTCTGAATGGTTAAGAAGGTGTTTGTTTAAATCACACTTCACATTGAATCCCTTATCACAAACATTACACTTATAGTTCCTTTGTTATGAATGAATAAGAAGGTGATTGTATTAATTATCATTCCTCTTAAAACCCTTACCACAAACATTACACTTAGAATTCCTTTGTTCTTAAAGAATAACTAGGTGTTTGTATAAATAATTCTTCCCCTTAAAGCCTTTATCACAATCATCACACTTATACTTTCTATGATCTGAATGTATAAGAAGGTGACTGTTTAATGTATCCTTCACCTTAAAGCCCTAAAGGCCCTTATCACAATCATCACACTTATACTTTCTATGATCTGAATGTATAAGAAAGTGTCTGTTTAAAGTATCCTTCTCATTAAAGCTCTTATCACAAACATCACACTTATAAATTCTTTTTCTGAATGAACTACAAGGTGTTTGTAAGAATCTTATTTTCTCTAAAATCCTTATTGCAAACATTGTCATCTCAATTTCTTTTATTTATCAGACTTTAAATTTTAATGATTGTATTAGCATGCATATAACTTGTTTTAAATATTGTTTATAGAAGTATACAAGGTATTTGAGCTTACGAAGAATACCAAAATATTCCCTAGAAATAATTTATCAAGGTAGTAAATTAAAAACGGTACATTAACTTTGAAATTTTGTATGTAAGTGATTATTTAAAAATTAAATTAATGGATTTATGGTATAAAAATGTACACATTTAAAAATAGGGCTAAGCAAGATGTTTTAAAAATAGTTACGAAAATAAAGTAATATATTACTGAATTATAATTTTTAACAAACGATTTAAATTCAGACAAAACTAAAATATTGTAATCAGAGTGGGGTCGATCTCGTGAACATATTAGTTTCTAACAAGCACGTTACCAAGAAAGCTAAAGTGGACATTGATAACGTGGACGGTTTAAATTTTACTCATATAACATGAGAAAATTTTGAGACAACCAGCTTAGATGCATACAGCTGGAATTTGATTATCTAATAAAATGAAACATATCGTTTTACATGATGAACTCAATACAATGATATTGTTTACTTTCAGTTACATATCTTGTACAATGGCGTGTTGTGGCACCTCATTGCCTTAATCCTTTGATTTGTCATGGTTTTACAATGTTGTCGAATTGGAAATTAAGTCGCAAGCGAAACAACACTACACCGACCGACACAACAGTAGAAACCGTTCAAAATTAGCTCTGTTTTGGGACAGCCTGCGATTTTTGAGTTCATGAGTTGCGAGTTTGCTCGCTGGCAAATATTTGCTCAAACTTTCTGGATTTAATCATACAGGTTCTTATAAAATTGTGTCTGAGATAAAAGTAATCTTAAGGGTTCAGGAAGAATGTATTTTTTTTTTACTGTTGATAAGGACAGTATAACTTATTTGCTACTAAATAAAATGGATGCAGTAAAATCGATAAAGATGGTTTTGATTTTAATTGTAGTAACTATAGCAAAAATACATTTACTTTCCTTATTTGACTATTTACATAAAACTTGTGTTTTCTTGGTCCAGAATGAATAATAACGGATGTGTTAGAATTACTCTTGACATTAAAGACTTGATACAAATATTGCACATCTATTTACTTATTTAATAAGGAATTTAAAAAAGTTTGTTGATAATATTCATTATTAGTGAAACCTTTTCACACAAATACAACAGGTACTTTCACTGTAATGAATGAATAACACAGTGACTGTTTGGCTTGAAGCCATTTTTACTAAATTATACTTTTACTTTCTTTGTTATAAATGAATAAAAAGGTGTTTGTTTAAATCACCCTTCCTCTTGAAGCTCTTATTACAAACATCACACCTACACCTTCTTTGTTCTGAATGAATAAAAAGGTGTTTGTTTAAATCATACTTTCTATTGAAGCCCTTATTACAAACATCACACTTATACCTTCTTTGTTCTGAATGAATAAGACGATGACTGTTTAAATCAGACTTCCTCTTGAGGCTTTTATTACAAACGTCACACTTATACATTCTTTGTTCTGAATGAACAAGAAGGTGATTGTTTAAATTATTCTTCGCATTGAAGCTTTTATCACAAACATTACACCTATATTTTCTTTGTTTTGAATGAATTAGAAGGTGATTGTATAAGGTACCCTTCGCCCAGAAGCCCTTATCACAAACATCACACTTATACTTTCTTTGTTCTGAATGAATAAGACGATGACTGTTTAAAGTTCTCTTCAGTTTCAGGCTCTTGTCACAAACTTCACACTTATACTTTCTTTGATGTGAATGAATAAGGTGATGACTATTTAAATCACCCTTCCTCTTGAAGCTCTTATTACAAACATCACACTTATATCTTCTTTCTTCTGAATGAATAGTAAGATGTTTGATTAAATCACCCTTCCCCTTGAAGCTCTTATTACAAACATCACAGTTATACCTTCTTTGATCTGAATGTGTAAGAAGGTGTTTGTTTAAATCATCCTTTCTCTTGAAGCCCTTATTACAAACATCACACTTATACCTTCTTTGTTCTGAATGAATAAGAAGATGACTGTTTAAAGTGCTCTTCACCTTGAAGCTCTTATCACAAACATCACACTTATACTTTCTTTGTTCTGAATGAATAAGACGATGACTGTATAAAGAACTCTTCAGTTTCAGGCTCTTGTCACAAATTTCACAGTTATAATTTCTTTGTTGTGAATGAATAAGGCGATGACTGTTTAAAGTGCTCTTCAGTTTGAAGCTCTTGTCACAAACTTCACACTTATACTTTCTTTGTTCTGAATGAATAAGAAGGTGTTTGTTTAACCCACCATTCCTCTTGAAGTTCTTATCACAAACATCACACTTATACTTTTTTTGTTCTGAATGAATAAGAAAGTGATTCATCAAATAACTCTTCATCTGGAAGCTCTTATCACAAACATCACAATTATACTTTCTTTGTTTTGAATGAATAAGAAGGTGTCTGTTAAGATTCTTCTTCCTGTTGAAGCTCTTATCACAAACATCACAATTATAATTTCTTTGTTCTGAATGAATAAGAAGATGATTGTTTAAAGTAATCTTCACCTTGAAGCTCTTATCACAAACATCACAATTATACTTTCTTTGTTTTGAATGAATAAGAAGGTGTCTTTTAAGATTCTTCTTCATTTTGAAGCTCTTATCACAAACATCACAATTATAGTTTCTTTGTTCTGAATGAACTAGAAGGTGTTTGTTAAGACTCCCCTTTCCTTTAAAATCTCTATTGCAAACATTACACGTATACTTTCTATGTAGAATATGGATTAGATTATGATTGGTATTATTGTGATTACTAATAGAATCTTTAAAATCACACACCTTTTCAAACAAATTTACATTTTTCTTCTCAATTATATCTTGAACAGATGTTGTACTGTTTTCAACAAGTGCAGAATCATTCAGAAAAATACTGTTCTTTTGATCCATTAATTTACAATTTCTTGTTTCTTCTTTGTGAGTTAAACCTCTCTTTAAATTAGCATATTTAAATTGTAGTGAAACATCAGTAACTTGTGACGTTAATACATGTGTGTAAGGTGTTAATTCAGTCTGTAATGAAAGTGGAAATAAGAATTAAAAATTAGTCTAAATATTTATCAAATAATAACATGTGTATTTATTTTTTAATCCTAAAAGTCTAATTTAGGAGCTAACAAATTAACATGATCATACATATTAAGAGGGAAAATCAAAACATGGCTCAAGTAAGAATAAAAAAATAAAAGTACTACTAAAATAATCAATGGAATTGGGTCAATGCTGCTTGAAGTAATTTGTGGTATTTATAAGGATATAAGTCTATATAAGTCCCAGAATAAAGCCAGTTCCTGATAAATATGGAATATTAAATGAATTTTAATAACTCTGAATGATATAAGTTTACATAACACAACACTGGAGTTGTTGAGATCAAACAAGATTTCACTAGTATTTAACTATGGACAAAGCAAATAAAACACCACTATTTTGTTATAAATGTCAAGTTTTTTAATCACATATTATGTTTAAAATAACGACAAATTAAGTTTTCTCACACTATTTAATTACGTTTAATAATCTCTTATTACCCAATCAAAAACCATATTTTAAACATAATTAAAAGTACTTGTTCGTTTTGTAATGTTACTGATAACATGTAATATAGTGCATAAATTAATACTCTTTAATATAGGCATGGTATTTACTTGGAAATAGAAAATACTTTTAATTCCTTTATAAATATAATAAATTATTTTTTGATCATTTTATCGTATTTGGAAATAGTTAACCGAGTAAAATATGTTTAATTACTGCTGGTAGATCATTGTAAAGAAATTGTTTTTATAATGTTCAATCACATAATTTAAATTCATTGATCACCTTCTTTAGGGTATAGTCATTAAAACTTTTAGTGAAAGTGCTGTGAATACTCATTTTTTATGTGGAATATAAAAATAAATAAGCTTATTATTATTATTACCAACTTCAAATAAATAAAAATAATATGGGCCTGAATTACTGTGGTTAACTATCACAATCATACATTACCAAATGTTTTTATTACAGTTATCCAAAGTTACAGATGTCAGCTGTTGGCATAGGGATACATTAGGGACTATTTCTAGTATCTTTATGAGCTGTCGTCCAATAAACTAAGGTCGTGAATGTACTATAATTAGAAGTGTGGTTTGATAAAGTGTGCATTTTCGCAGACTTATTAGTAATCTATCTGGGACCTCCTTAACTCTAAATCCAGCTCTAGTTAGAGGGTTTTATACCAGCTTCTGAGTGAAAGGAGAGTGGGGAACCGTTTGGGAAAAATCACTCTCAGTAGACCCGAATGAGATTCGAACCTCAATATCCCTTTCTTCAGCAGGAAAGTCTAACACAAGAGTGACAATTTATGTTGTTCAGCTACTATGAATATTACAAATAATTTACAAATATCTTCAAGTTGTTTCTGAAATATATGTGTGTATATATACATTTATTTCTGATTATTTGGTTGGCTTATAACGATAACAGGTAGTAAGAAGCAATGCTGTTTTTTTAGTTCAATCACAAACAAATTTGACGTACGTCAGCCTCTTTAATGCACCAACCATGAAGTAGAGATATAGCCACTTTTTTTAAAAAGAGCTCTCCCCTATAGAATTATATAACTATGTTTTTTATTATTAACAGTTTGATGTTTAAGTTTAATGCATAAATTATATTCTTGTATCCTATTTATTATTGATGGTTATTAATTGACTAAATTGCCCTCTTTGTCAGTCATATCAAGGCCATCAGATGGTTCGTCTACATTTTCAAAATTGAGAAATCCTTGTCATTGACAGTTGTTACACATAGGTGAACCGCGTAAACAACTTTTAGCACAGTCACACCGTTTACTGCACCCTAATATTCAAGCACAGTGAACCATAGTATTTACTCTAGCGCTTAATTTAGATGGTTCAAACACAATAAAAATAAACACTAAAGCAGCAAATTGAAAGAGTCTGCTAGGCAAGTTAAAAATTGCAGAAAAACTGAGATAAACATTAGCAATATAGCAATACCCACGCAATAAAGAACTATTGCAAGCTCGTCCCCACGACCAACCTCAACAATATGTAACATTAAACCAGCATTAGCAATACCACAAGTTAGATTATCTTACGGACTTTGGTTACCATGTGACACCTAAGGATGAATATAAAAAGGGAGTAAGTACAAACTTCATAGCCAAAAGTTGTTTATTAGATATTGAAAAAGGCATTATGGACAACAATTAATTTTAGTTAAAGTTCCAATTTATAAGTCCATCAATCTTTGACATTAATATTAAGTGAAAAGTTCAAAGTTAAAGTACATTACTCTTCTAAATATATATAAGAGCAAAAGAAATATAAACATTATCATTAGTAAATATAAAAGATTAAAGTTAAAGTCCATTATTCTTCAAAATAGATACAAGTGCTAAAAACTTTATCATTGGATATTTCAATCTTAGTAGAAGTCCCAAGCTCATCAATCTTTGACACAAATACCAAGCGTAAATGTTCCAAGTTAAAGTATATTACTCCTCGAAATAAATACAAGTGCAAGAGAAATATAAACATTATCATTAGATATTTCAACTTTAGTTAGAGTCCAAAGTTTTAAGTGCATAAGTCTTTGACGCCTTCGCTTGCACTAGCGATAACAATAACTAAGCCAGTCCCAGAGTGGCACCACACACACACGGTCACTTTTGTATACAGGTCTTAGGACACAGAACGATGGGATGATGGGGGGTGTAAGAAGATGACTGTTTGAATTTCTCTTGACTTGAAGTCCTTCTTGAAAACCTCACACTTGTATGCTCTTTGCCCGGAATTAAGAAACAGTTGTAATTTAAAATCACTCTGACATTCGAGCCATTATAAAATACTTAACGATTGAAAGAACAAAGGGAAGAGGGAAGTCCTATTTTAATTCAAATTGAGATAGTGCTGCCATCTCCTAAAACAATCATGAGACCTTCCTAAAAGGACTGAGGAGTCAGTATGCCAAGTATTCAAATAAAATTCCTACCTGAACAAGAGAAAGGAGGGGAATATTCTACGAGCGTCTAGACAGCTGTGGAAGCGGAACTTTAGCACTGGCGATATTTTTTCCAATCGTTGACCTGGGAGGGGGTTTGTTGTTGTTGAGTTGTTCGAATGGGTGCAGCTCTATGTGTAGCTCGGCAGGTCATCTTGTTCGGGCGGATTGTTTTGGTGGGCCGGTCATGCGTGTTGTCAGGCCAGCTGCAGGTGGAGTTGGTAAAATCGGGTAAGTCGTATTTGTTTTTGGTTGCGATTAGTTGTGGCTAATGCTACAACATATGGAAGTCTTAATCAGGGAGGTGTTGGAGGAACCTCAGTTGTATACAAAGGTGATCATATGTTTGGATGGGGTTCATGCAGCTACAATATTGTTCTCTTACAATTAGGAATAATATTGGAGCATAGCACATCTTGAGAAATGTAAATTCTTTTTATCGATAAGGTTGAAAATGTACCCTTTTTTGGCCACGTTATATGGTGCAATAAATTACCTCTATCAATATTATAAATCAAAGATAGTATAAAAATCCTTATCATATAAATCACACTGAAATTTTCTCTGACAGAAAGTGTAAGAAGATGACTGTTTGAATTTCTCTTGACTTGAAGTCCTTTTTGAAAACATCACACTTGTATGGTCTTTGCCCGAAATTAAAAAACAGGTGTAATTTAAAATCACTGACATTCGAGCCATTATAAAATACATAACGATTGAAAGAACAAAGGGAAGAGGGAAGTCCTATTTTAATTCAAATTGAGATAATGCTGCCATCTCCTAAAACAATCATGAGACCTTCCTAAAAGGACTGAGGAGTCAGTATGCCAAGTATTCAAATAAAATTCCTTTATTTTTCTATAGACCAATACCAACTCACACTCCTTCATAAGACTAAAACCGACCCCATAGTTTAGTGGTCTCTGGTCCTGGCTATGAACCTAGAAGTACCAGGTTTGATTCTCGGTCGGTACAATGGGTGATTTTGCCGAATATAGAACTGCCCAAAAATCACCAAGGTTTGGTCGATAAGGCTTAAGTTGGGTTTAAGAGTTTCCACTGGTACCACACCTTCATATCGACTATCACTATCATCATCAACTCATTTCATGTACAAAAAAAACCTCTAATAGAAGAATGTACGATATGTATATTTAAGCGCCCCATGGGTAACGGTACATTAGTGCTGGCTAAATTTTCCACACACACACATATAAAGAATACTAATTAGTAGTAAATTTACTGGAGTACAATGCTCTAATAAAGACAACTTCTTCATGGAAAGCTTCCTTGACATCGCAAAGGTATAGTTACCTAAATAATAACAAAAAAAGTATAAAATACTTTATGCAATTTTATTTTGAAACCATAGTTCAAGTTGGTACAGAGCCCTTTTATAGTAGGGTTAAGGGAGGTATGTATCATATATAAGTAATGATAGTATTATTAATTAACTTTTACTCATACTCATCATCATAAACAGTTTCCAACCTGAATTAAGTTGTTGGATTGAGACATAAACAAACAAACAGATTTCACACATGTGTGCTGTAAGTGCAGGTAGTTTTGCAAGCTCAAAGTGTGATTTGAGTTCAAAACTATAATGGTGTAACCCAAAGTTGTTTCAGAGAATATATTATAGGATGGAGGTGTGGCTTCACGTAGGGAAACCAATTCATATAATATGGTGCGGGGGTTACAAAACCTTTTTCATTAGTAGTCATAATACCATTAATATAAGAAGTATTATCAATCACAACTACATTTTTCTATCTTCAGGATATTTAGTTTTGTCCAAAGATAAGTATTGGTGAACACTTGTTTGGTTTCAAAAACTGCAGGATTGTTTGATGTGAAACAAAACATTAGGAGTTGATATGTATTCACCTCAAACTATGTATATTAATCAGTCACTTGGATTTAATCATGGTCAACAAAAAATTGTTCTACATTCCTCTCAAAAACTTCAAATTTATTTTTAGACTTTGTAGATATAACCATTTCATATGGATGTTCTGGAACACAATATTGCAGCTTCGGAGTCAACAGTACACCATAGCTAAGTGAGTAGGTAGCGTGTCTGTTACTAAGCTAAGGGTCCAGGGTTTGATTCACAGCATGGCTGAAAAATTTGTCAATGGGGAAATGTGGATGATTTACCTTTTCACATTGATAAATTAACAGCGTGGAGACTGGATGTCGAACTTGTCCTAGTCTTAAGTTAGGATATAAGTCTTATGAAGCTATGACAAGATTAGCCAGCCAGTAGTGGAAAATATATGGGTTGAATAAACAAACTTACCACAGAGTTTTTACAGATCATTTGTTCTAAAAGTTAGCAAGCTTAACTTAAAATAGTTCCATTATCGCCAAACTTGGCGTAATCTATCAAAGTAAGACTGTTAACTTTAAGAGTCAGACTAATTGGAATGTAAATATTACATTAAAAGAACTAATAAACCACCAAAATTAAGTAAATTATTTCATGTGAAAACTATCGGCAGTCTGGTCAATTCCGGAAATGATGCCTTAGATGCGTAAAAACAACAGAAACTTCATGGTTAATACATTGTAACTATAACTTTATCTACACTTCCCTATCCTTGCATACTCCCTTCACTTTAACAACATCAATTCACCAAGTAATACATGTACTTTTATTCCTAAAGATTTTCATGTTTCTCTTTTTCAGACATTTGTCTACAACATTTAACCACGTCTTACATGACCTACATCTTGCTTTGGATCCACACACTCTACATTCATATATTTGCTTCGCCACCTGATCGACTCACACCCTCTCAACATGATGCATAAAAATTAATGGAATCAACTTTATTTAAAAATTAGGTGGCCCAATGGCTAAGTATTTTTATGACAATGGAAATTGATAAAAAAAAGGGAAAAATAATAAAATTATACAACCATTCAACTTGAGATGTATTAGCCAATGAGAATTAAAGAAGAAGCTCCAGACAATTAACACAGCAGATGGAAAATATCTTTTGCTCGTGTTTGAAACGTTGCGTTTCAAAAAATATGGTATAGTGACTTTTTTTTTTAAGAGAACCCTAAGTGAAGTAGTTTTAAATATCATATTTAGTAGAGTAAAGCATGTTGATTTCGATTAATAACTAATAAGTGTTTTGGATAAGA
>CABFOV010013124.1:0-10212 GCA_902141375.1 Timema poppense
TGATTTCTTTTCCAAAATAATTTTCCACTCTTACTCCATGTGAATGTGGGTACTCTTCCTCTAAATCTACCCTTATTAATCCCTAAAACTAATAGCAAAATTAGTACATAAGCGTACAACCCAAACGGGTAGAAAGACGTGTTGCTAAAAATAATAAGTTTATAAAAGATATACACATCTTATACAACTCAATCTATAGATTCTAAAGCCTGTAATTGAGAATTGTCAATGTAAAATAGACTTATAATGCATTAACGACACCAGCCAGTACACTAGCTCTTAATACCAACAGATAACGAATCTTCCGGCAGTATCGTTAAGAAGATGACACATAGGTGCTAAGGTTCATGGGAACTACCTTATCTTCCTTCTCTCAGAACACCCTTGTTTTGAGTAATCCATTGAAGAAAATGACCTTTATACCGAGAATTTTATCTGGTATCCTCTATCAGACAGCAAACAAAAAACATCCAATGTTTACTCTGTGTAAACGAAACAAGTATAGCTTTTTGATGTATCATCCACCAAACATTATCATTCTATAAATAAAAAATATTATACCTGGACAGGGATATAAACCCCGATCGTTAGGCTTTACATGCTGACCTCTCTACCAACTGAGGTATTCATGATCTGTTGAATAACACACCATCAAAAGGGAGATTCCAGATAGCAATCAGATAGATTATTGACATGATGGATGAACAGGCCTCAAATCCCTGTCTGGGAATCTTTTATTTTTTAATGAAATCGCTTGACCAGAATTTAGTCCATTTATCCATGTATTTATTTAAATTACTTATATTTTACTCTTCTTATTTTTCAAACTAGAGGTTCTTATTTAATTCTTTCTAGACAAACTTAATATGCCAGCACAGAATTTACAGACTAAATTAAATCTAGAATATAAACCGTCGTATTTCATCGGTGAGTAAAGAGATCCTCCGATTTCAATTGTTGGAAATTAGCATCGAACACTGAAACCATATCTCAGTTGATATTTTATAATTCAGGGATCAGAACTTAATGGTTTTTTGGGTTGGTTCTTATGCCTACCTGACAAATTTCAATATTCTACCACACTGAAAAATAATATATTATTTATTTTTTTGAATTTTTAAAACATCCATTTTAGCAGCCTTCTTTTTAAATAATATATATTTAATTAATTTGGTTATTGGAGTAGAACTTCTAAATTCCTGGCAAATTTAAATTTTGTCTCACCTAAAAGGGTATTTTTCACCTATCCTCCTCCTCTAACTTTAACCTATTTTCTCAATTTAAAAATATAACTATTTTATGCTAATTTAGGGTGTTTTCATACCATATTGCCAAATTTCAATTTTATACCATACGGAGAGGTAGCTTTTTCTATTAGTTTTGGAAATTGTGAACCCCTTGCGTTTCTCCATTTAAACAACTCCTGTTTATTGTTTTTGAATTTTAAGACAAATAAGGTTGCATTGCACATTACGTGACGTATATATACTTATTGCTTACTCTTTGGTTTTAATAAATGTAAAGGCTCATTGCTGAATCTGAACGCCACCTATCCCACGTCTTACTACATGTTTATGTTATACGCATCCAATGATATCATCACATCCAAATTTATATTTATATATATGTATATATATGTATAAAAATAGATATAAATTGTTTAGTAACTTTTATAACACCTGTCAAAAATGTTTCTTTATATCCAAATTGGAATGTACAGAACCCTGCTAATTGGGCATACCAACTAGTTTGCTGAGGTGATTTTTGTTTCGACTGAGTATGCACTCATTAGCCAATTAATAGTAAAAATATTTATCACCATGAGATACCAGAAACATTTCATTTACTATCGCAATGATTGACTAATTACTTCAAATAATTCCGTCTATATTTTAATTTTTTTATTTAACACCACGTATTACTACACGCTCAGGTTATACGCTTAAGTACTAATTACACTAATGGATTAGGAATTAGGAAGGTTGAATTTAGAGGAAGTGAACTCGCATTTGCGTGGGGAGAGTGGAAACCGATTTAGGAAAAACCACACCCAGTTCACCCGACCAAGATTCAAACCTCAATCTCCCCGTTCTTGGCAGTCGAGCTACACACGACTAGCGCGTTAGCTAACTACGCCACCGAGGTGGGTAATTCCATCTAGTAATACAAAATGAGATTTTTTTGGTCTAAAGGTGAATGTAGGATAATATAATAAATTCTTCACTCTCAAATTTTTTCCATACGGTATTATGATAGGATGAGCCCTATCAAGAGCACCATCACCCATTTTCGAGACTTAAACATACTTGTAGCGGTCCTTAACAGTCAAGGAGAGGGATGATAAATATTAGTGTTATCGTAAGTTTATTCTTTAAAAGGAACACGAATGTCATAAATATTTACTTGAACCGTTCTTTATTTAAAGAATCAAAAATGGCACCTGCTCGTATACATAATTATTATTTAAATATTTCAATAGATGCACCTCTCTAGCTACTTTCTTACCTATTTAACCTAAATTTTTTCAATCGCTCAGCATGGTACCTCGATTTCAAAGAAATTTAGTCTTATACGTTATATGTCCATACCTCTAAATCAAATATGGATTTTTACTTTAGTCATAAAAATAATGGTAAATAAAGGTAAATTAAAATTACAAAATCTTAGAAATTGCTATATCAATTATATTTAAGTTATATATCTTGGAAGAGTATGACAAGAAAAAAATTACAAATAGTAACATTCATTAAAGAATAATTTAATAATGATTAGTCATTTTAAAATTTTAAATACATTTTAGAAATTAATTAAAGGTTTGTCTCAAAATTAATATCTCAAGAATGTTTCATTTGATTATCAAAAAATATATGTTGATTTTCCTCAAGAAGATTTATTAAGGGTTAATTTACTGACTACAGATGCTTGAAATTTTTTTACAAGCTCTAAAAAATGAGAGGACAAGCAATTATATTATACGACTTAATTAGTTTCTTTTTAAATTTATATATTTATCACAATTGTTGTTAATGGCTTAATCGAAGGGGTAAATCTAGGAAAGTTAATATGATGGATACACACTCTTATTGCCATGGATTGGGGATGGGAAAACCTTATCCTTGTTATAGTAGGACTTTAATAATTTTTATTTTATAAAAGGCCTTTATTAACAATCACACTTTTCTGTATTATTAACTGGCCTCATTATATAGTGGTCAAATGCCCTGGGTTCTGACCCAGAGGTTCCGGATTTGATAACCGGATGATACCGGACTGGGGGATTTTTCTTGAAAGGAGAATAGTATCCAAGGTACCCAGAGTTTGATTAATTATGTTGAGGCTAGGTTAAGATCTTCATTGCCTTCATCCAGTCACATTCACTATTATTATCAACATCCCACCTCATCAGGACATTGAAAAGACTCCAAAAAAAGTATGAATGATTATTACATTCGGGCATCCCCTGGGTAATAGTACATTAGTACTGCCTAATCTTTCCATAAACTTAGGTACTGATTTCTGTAGCTCAGATAGACCATTATTATTATTATTATTATTATTATTACCCTATTATTAATATTATGTAAGGACTATTGAAACTTTCATTTAAAAGGTGATAGTGTTATATTCCTTGACTCTTCATATGAGTATGTTAAAGTGATTTTAGTAACTTCTTTGATTTTCATGCATTTCCCTTCAAATTAGATTCCTAGTATATAGCTCTCCTTCCTTCACTCATTATATTATGCTATTTAAGCGGCTGATCGGGGTTCGAATCACGGTTGGGTCTACCGGGAGTGGTTTTTCCCAAATTATTTACCAATCTCCTTCCACGAAATAATGGGTAGTTTTACTCCTAAAATGCCTCCTTCCTCACCCCTACCTCAAAAGGGTATCTTATATGCGTATTATCTTAACAGGTAATAAATAATAAGACGAGGGGATGAAATAAAACAATGTCAAAACGTAGTGATTGAAAAAGAAACCCATCTAACTACAGGCGAGAAATTTCCAAAATCAATTTTCTTGACTGAACAGACAACAGATTTTAATAATTCAGAGAGTAAGTTCAGAGTTTTTGTGATTTAGGTGAACACATACAACACCCAAGAAATTTTTTTTAACAGGGAATTCAACAGATTTCTATTTTTCTTTTAGGATATTGAGAATCCTGTTTTAATCACATTCATACTTTCACCTGCTGACGTGAAAAATACTATATAATAGATTGTATCTTTTCCTTTTAGATGGTTTGTAAACTTTAAACAATAATCCTCCAAGTAAAATTGGCTTGGTAAAAACTGAAGAAATTGCTGGGGATAAAATTTTGTTGTGGCTTCCTCTTTGAATATTTTAGAAACTGTACATTTTTGGGGATATTATTTTAATATGAGATTTAACTAAATAAAATTGTGTTAAAATGTATTTTTATAACCCCGTGATTTATTATTGTCAAAATCGATCACAAAGCGTTTTAAATATATACATATTAATTTAAAGATAAAAAAGTAAATACACCAGTTGCCACAAAAATGCAGATGCTAACTTAATAAAAAGCAGTATATATATATTAACTTATTTTTCCAGGACACTACAGTCTCTGGTTTAAAACCCTGATAGGTGTATTGTATGAATTTTCTTACTAATTATTTCCAACACTAGATATATAGCCAAACAATTGATTTTTTTAAAGGATGCTAATTTTTTTTTGGTGTGTTTGTACTGCGTCTCACTATCCATTCATGATATCCGAATATTTATACTCGTGGAGTGGTGATTAGGAATGTAGAATTTAAAGAAATTGTACCAGCATTAGCGTAGAGTAAGAGTGTGAACACATTTTGAGAAAATCACTCTTAGTATACCCATCGGGGATTCAGACACGACATCCCTAATATATACGAACCATATATGATTAGAATATTACCCAAAGTCCCCTCTAATTCGGGTATAATTAAGTTTATTAATCGAGTGTCTAGCTCCATAGAGTAAGTAAGCACGTAAAGGATAAAAAATACTGCACTATTTTAGTAGTCAACATCAGCGATTACGTGGTATAAGCGTCAATCTGATTTAATCGAAGTAGCTGGAAAATGGACTTTGGATTCGTGTACGGTGTGTGTACTGTGTGTACTGAAAAAGTTTTTACTACTCTCCCCCACTCTAATGTGGCTACATTTCCACTAAATTTGGCCTTGTAAGTACTTATTACACTAGTTTAGAAATACGGATAGCTCAAAAGGGTAGTAAAACATGGTGCATGGAAAACTTACGAAATAAATGGTATTTTTCATCAACAATATCTTCGCTACACCATTAATTAGTGATATCAAACTAATGATTACGTCATTTGCAAAAGAAAGAAAACTAAGGATGTAATCAGATTTGAAAATTAAGTTTTGCTGAAATGTACCATAATAAACTAAAAAGATAAATTTTATGGAATGGTATGCATAACAATCAATTTTATCTTTCGATTCGCCTTTTATTTTTTGCATACTAGTTCGTATAGTATTATTAGAATACCAATGTAATTAACAATTTTATGGCGAAGATAAAAAGTGTATTTTATCAAGTCATGAATCTATTTTTCACATCTTGTTTTATGTTCCAATTTGTAAGGAACTTTAATCTTTTAAATTTCCTTAAAGCTTACTCTACATACGCAGCAACAACTTATTTATAGGTTTTGGTACATTTGAATTCATATTTCTATTAGGTCTTAGTTTGCGGAATGTAATACAGGAATAAAGTTACACACACACACACAGATAGATACCTAGAATTTGTTTCCACTGATGTCTCATTTCATTTGAAAAACGAGTAGGACTACATTTAAATAAAAAATCACGCAACCATTTTTCTTTCATTTTAATATACTAGTATTGATACAAATAACATATTAAGATCTCACTAAGAAACATATTAATTAATTTATTGGGAGAGGTATATTACTTTGCTAAATAAAACAATAAAAACTTTCACTGCTATAGCAATTTTACAACATAAATTAAGTTTTCTTTAATAGGAATCTGTTGAAGCAATTATGTTGAAAGTTTTATTTAACCACTAAACATTGCGTATAGTCTGAAAAGGTAGTAAGACGTTGTGATATAAATAAAATAATAAAATACAATAATGTATATATATATATATATACACCTATATAATTATAGAGGAAACTTTGAACACTTGTATCAAAGTAGGTGGCAGCTTACTCAAGATACTAATTATTATTTAGAATTAAATTATTAAATACTACATTATGAAACAAATCTAACTGACGAACCTAAATAAACAAATTTTTACACATCACCTTCGCCACTGATTAAAGCCAACAATGGTGAACACGCTGACAAATAGGTCAGTATCAGCTTGTTTAGTTTTCCAGGAACAGGGAAGTTCAAGTTTGAATCTCATAGGGGGAACTTAGGGGTTTCGACTAGTTTCCCATTATCCACTTTTGTGTACTGTAAGTGGAAATCTCGGACGGGTGGAGAGCGTAGGGGTGTTTATCCTGAAATAATTAACACAATAAGGTCAAGAACCCCATAAGTGGGCACGTGGAGTAAGTGTCAAGCTCATAAATAGACATTTTTTCTAATGACTGGGGTTTGAATCACGACTGGGTGTACTGAGAGTAATTTTTTCCTTAGTTTAATCAGTCTCCCCTCCCTACACTCACTACTAGAGTAATTAGAGTGATCATATCTTTAATGGGTAGTAAGATATAAAGAGCAAATAATACGACACAAATATAAATGACAAACCATAAGTATTAAATAGCTTAGCTAGTATATGTGTTGGTTACGGTTATAGCCGCATCTAAATATAATATACTATAAATTGAAAACTTAAATCTGGACACGGGAATAGAACCCCAGACCTATGGCAAATAAAGCCTATGCTCTAACCACTTTGGTATCCAGGAGTCGTCCCGGGCCCAGGGTCATTCTTCACTTGTATTTTAAGGCTGAATCTGTGATAGACGTGCCAAAATCATCAGCCTGAAAATATGAGTGAAGAATGAAACTGGGCATGTGACGACGACAACTGGATACCAAAGTGGTTAGAGCATAGGCTTTATTTGCCATAGGTCCGGGGTTCGATTCCCATCTCAAGATTTAAGTTTACAATTTACAAAATATATAATCTTACGAAACCAATTATATTATTTAAATAAATTCCCTTCATTATTTAAAAAACAAAATCGGATAATGATCATGGCGTATACCCAGAGACGTAAGTTTTAAGAATGATTTTTGCAGTAATGGTTTGCTGCCAACAAAATAAGTGAAGGGGTTGGGTTTGGGAGCGGGCACCTGACGCCTGTTCAAAATATACCTAAATACATCTAATAGTTTGTTGGGAGTGGAGGGGTAGAGAGAGGGATGTAGAATAAGTTGTTTGAAAATACTTAAGCCAACCTAAAAATTATTCTAATTATTTTTTTGTTGGTGTACTGAACATCCAAAAAGATAGTGGCAATTAAATATGAAAACTTTCCTGTAAATATTTTAGATAATTAAATCCAAGGGTAAGGGGCTGTATTTATTTAAGGCTTTGCTTATAATATTGAAGTATTATTAACGTATCTGGTATACAGCAGCTCCGACGTTAGTGGTATTTTCAACCACAAAATGCTCTAGGCAACTTAATAAGTGAGTTACTACTTTATTGGAACGCATTTAATGTTTTCGGTGCTGATTGATTAAACCTGTGTGGAAACTTTAAAAACTTGAAGTAGCTCGATTGGTTTCGTTCATTCTGAATATATTAAGATCTTTTCCCAAAAAAAGAAATATTTCTGGACTAAAATATAATTTAAAAATCAACATAAATTTTATCAAAACCAAAATTCTTTCATATCACACCTCTTAGTAAGTCCAGATTTTTAAAGTTTCTTGTTTCTAAATATGAGTAGAGTTGTAAGGAGGAGAATGTATTTTTAACTTTTAACAGACAGTTTTGTATTTAGGAAAATATTCAATATTTATTTCATAGATTTTTTTCCCACCTTTAATTGTAATGCATTTACTTTATAAAGCCTAAGCTTTAAGGTTTTCTCTTCAGTTAAATGTACCCTAAAAAAATCTAACACAAGAAACTTTATTTAATGGACTCCGATAAAGAAATAACATCAATTCCAGTTTTCTCACACTCGATTATTGATGACAGCGCTTGGTGGTTGAATGCATCAGTAGAGCCGGGTATTCTGTATACCAAATTTGTTAATACTTCGATAATATATTAAAATCCTTAACAAATATATCCCCTTTCCCTTGGATTAAATTTGATAATATTTTTACCGAATATAAAAAAAATTATAAATAAAATAGTTACAATCATTCTAAATTTGGCTTAAGTAATATTATTGCCTTTCCTTCCACCGTCTCCCAGCTCACAATGAGGGTGGATTTCTATTATATATATTTAAGTTGGTGCCTTCATTAATCCTGTCCGTAACTAACGCACATTTTCAATAGAACTTACCCGAAAACTCCCATCTCTAAATCATGTATTGGTTAGCTCTGTCTCCAGTGAAAAGCAAGTTTTAGAAAGTGCCGTGAAAACTTGATGGAGGTAGTGAGCCTCTGATGTGCTAGCCAGGAAATTAGCTAGGGGAAGTCGTATCCAACGAGCATCGTACACAGGAATTAATTAAAAAGGATTCCCTGGTCTTTACTGCTGAATTAAAACATACGTACACTCGCATGATGAATGGGTTTAATTAAGATATTCCGTGGACATACACAAACACAGAACGTTAGCTGGTCCGACATTTTATAGCAGTTTTGTTTTTTTCAGTGTGTTCTTTTTCATTTGTCTGTGTTATTTTTCATTTGTCTGTGTTACCCATGATTACCATATTAAGGGTAGTTTGCAATGTCATTAGCTTTATGTCTTGTAGAATCACCATTAGTTTTACAATTTTGAAAATATACACTCTAAGAATATATTTGTTTGGGAGCACTATACCACTACTGGTTGCTTGGGCTATATGATATTTAGGCTGAGTAATCTAAGGGTATAAGATGAGAAAGGTGAAACTTGAGACGGTGAAAAAAATCAAGAATTTTACTGTGAAATAGGATTAAAGCCCCTTGTTTGATTAGCTTAGAACAGTGATTCTTAATCGGGAAGCCACTATAGATTCTTTTGGGGGCATCTAAAAAATAATATAACATGTTATTTGCTTATTACTTAAGTTAATTATCTTACATTTTTTGTTTTGGAAGAAAGAATTCGATATCGTAAGCAGGTAAGTGCAGTAGAGTCTCGATTTCCCTGGGTAATGGAGGGAAGGGGAAGCACGGAATGATAGAAATCATTGATAGTACAAATAACCCCCATCTGTTTACCATCGCCATTCAAAATTTGCGGCCCTTTGTTTCTACTTATTTATTTGAAAAGAGATTTTCCACAATGGTAAATATTAAAACACAGCAGAAAAATCGACATCCGAAACGACTCCTCCATGCGAATAGCATTAAGTAAAACCATTGATACAGGGATAGACATATTATTGGAAAGTGTTTAACAGTAAAGGTCTCATTAAATACATTCCGGTAAGTTAATTTATGTTTTTTTTATTTGTTTGTTATTATATTCAGTAAATAAAGTCACTATTTTAGAATACATATTAATTAATAATATGTTAATAAACCCTAGGGGCCATGAAGATATTTTAGGACACTTAGGGGCCCACGAGTAATAAAAAGTTAAGAACCACTGGTACAGAATATTTAAATTGCCTATGTTAGGAAATATATTTAGACACTGAGAAGAGAGTAGCTTTTGCATAGTAGGACTATTTGAAGCAGACATTGGTGTAGTAACTCAAAGAAATTAATTAAAAGAACCAATACAATAGCCTATAGCAGACGTGTCAAATGCATTTAATCGTAATGATCATGTTTTTATTCTAAATATTACTAAGACAGCCGCATTTCTAAGAATCGTCACCATCTTTTGTAAAGATAGAAAATAACACTGCCTCAGTGGCCGCGTGGTCTAACGAACTACTCTCGCAGTATACTAGACTGCCGATTACGGCGAGATAAAGGTTAGAATCTAAGTTGGGTTAAGTGGTTTGGCTTTTCACACTCCACTCAAATGCGTGTACACTTTCTATAAATATACACATTTTAATTCCTAAAACCATTAATGTAATTAGAACTTAAGCGTAAAACCCGAACGAGTAATAAGACGCAG
>CABFOV010013125.1:0-10209 GCA_902141375.1 Timema poppense
AGGCAGGGTGGGAACGTTGCCCTTAAAAGTTATAACGGGACAATTCTCCCTCCCCTAGTGTTGGCGACAGATCCCGGCAGCCAGGTAGTAGTGTGAGCTCTCGCCTTGGAGCGGTGACTAGCCTGGTACTTGCTGCATGTGAACGCGGAATAAAGAAATACTACATGACCATTAGGAATCCTCCTTCTAGGATGTGGATTTTAAAAAATCTGAGGAAGCTTATATCTATTTAGAATAGAAAACAAGAAAAATATAGTTTTGAAATGAATGTCAAATTTGTCCAGGCTCAATTAGTAGAGTGAGTGTTTATATTAATCAGCGGAAGAGGGAAAATGCTATAAGGGCCAGTCTTATGACTACTGCATAAATATTGCTATCGGGAGGTTTATGTTTGCTACTAGTTAAAAATTATCAGCCACTTTAATATTTAACGCGTATTATGAACTTAATTTATCTGCCGGATTGCTATCCGTAGGATAAATATATTTGGATTCAGAAAATGCAAGGTTGGTAATGTTTTTACTGGTGCGCGCATGCGTATAAGCCCCGATGCTACAGCTAAAACCTAGCGAGTAGTGAGAATGCTCAACATTTAATAAATAATGGCGGATAAACGGGTGCGAGTAAACAGATGGCGTCACGTGGGCGTAGAAGCTAAGATGTCTTGCAAGTACTAATTTCGGTGTCTGCCAAAATGTGGGCAAAAGTTGGGTACAACGTTCACAACATTTAATTTATTGTACTCACATTTAAATAATGGGTTCTTATATAACTATAACTCTACAAATAGTTTGTTTGTATAAAAGTGTGAATTAAATGTTGTTTTTTATTTAGCACTGCCTCTTACTACCCGTTCGGGTTATACACGTAAGTACTAATTACACTAATGTATTAGGAATCGGGGAGGTTAAATTTAGAGGAAGTAATCCTGAATTTTAATAAAGGGAAAGTGGAAAACCATTTAGGAAAAACCACCCCCAGTTTACCCGTCTGAGATTCGAACCTCGATCTCCCCGTCACCGGTGGTCTAGCTCAACACGACTGGCGCGTTAGCTAACTACGCCACCGAGGCGGGTATTTAAATATTATAACTTTATATAGTTAGAGCCTGGGCCTGTGCTTACTAAACATGTGGCCAAAATGTTAACCTAAAACAGATTCTGACACGCGTAACCTCATGAAAAACAACGCGTCACTATGGCAACAACCATTTTAACTTTCAGGTACTTGAACCTCCCGGTAAAAACTGGCAGATAAATGCTATTTGACAGTCATAAGACTCACTTTTTACTTATCTACCAGATATACATATTTATCTGCCAGATTAATATTTATCCAGGAGTCATAATACCGGCGCTTAGAAGGTAAACTAGAGGCCTCACAAGTTAAAACATTAATTTTCTTCCCTCACTTTAATATTTCGTGCATTTGCGTTAAAGCAGTATTTTGGTGCTTAAGGTGAGGTGGAAAGGGATCCGATTAGAGGCTGGTGAAATTCCAGTTTTTATAGTAAAACATTTCTTTGTCCAAAATAAACGAAATATTGATCCAGTAGCAACGTTTAGTTTAATTCACTTCACATGGTTATATCAACAGTTGTTGAATATATGTCAAGGGTGTCCTGGAATATAAGGGTTTCCTGTATAAATCCCTTATGTCAATATTTTGCGAAATTGAGTTGTCTACACTGGTCCATATTTTATCATGTTTTTTTTAGATCATAGAGTTTCTCACTAAAACACAATTTGTCCATGATTTAGATGGTTGAAATAACCTCGATTATACAAAAAAAAACATGTCAGTACGGTTTTCTTTTAAGAACCTCACTTATTAATGATATAAGGTGTTTTTTACCAGAAAAGAATTTACAGTAGTATAAACATGACTAATCAGTTCTCTTATGAACGTCAGCTTCCTGCTGAAAATGTAAATATTCCATTGAAACGCAACGAAATTTGTAATGTATTTTGAATTAAACATTATAATGATTTTTTTTTTGTAAAAATATTATCCCAAACACACCTTATGTAACAAATATTTCTGCAAAAATACAATAAGTCACAAATATTTCCGCAAGAAAACCATTTGTCAAACACAAATAATTTCTTAAAGACCCATAGAGCTAAATTTATGTTGAAGTGATGTATTCAAACTATGACCAGAATGATGACAAATACCCTCAAAAATAATAAAATCATTTACTGTAATAATGTCAAAGATGGACAGTTTTTCATTCCTCCTGAAAATTACTCAAAAGTGACATATGGGATATTTACAAGAAACCCTTCAATTTAATGACAACTTTTTCTCATAATTTAAAAAGTGTTGTCATATATTGCCACTATGCTCATGACAGATATTCAACAACTGCTGATATCACTAAGTGAAGAAAATTAAACCAAACGTAGCTACTGGAGCAATATTATATTTATTTAGGTCAGAAAAATATTTGTATATTAAAACTGAAAAAACACTAGACTTATCTCGGGTCCCCTTCCATTTCACCTTAAGTGCATCAAGTTAAAATGCAACCCGCTTCACTAAATAACTTTGGAATCCCCAAGAAACCAACGTCGTTAATCGAAGAACATGATAACGTGCTATATAACTATATGTTTACATCAGACGGAATAAAACCAAGGTCCCCTGAGTTGTGGTCAGCCACACTAGCCACAAGGAGGAGCTAGAAGCAAGCAAAATCTGCGAAATATTTAATTGAATACAGAACATATTTTGCAAAAAAATAATGGAATCTATTACTGAACGTAGTTGCTGATCTCAGGCATTATACTGTTATTAGGATGGTTTTGACTATTTTTGTTTTGCGGTTAAAAAAGAACAAGGAGTAAACCTACCATAAAAAGAATGAGACATGTTGAATACGTTCATAAATCCTGCGTTATTTAAGAAGTGATTAAAAAAAAATTCACACTCAAATAGAGGAGAAGTGTATCATCATTTTCCTATATTATTTAAAATCTTACACTTTACGTTACAGAAAAAAAACCATTATCCGTTGTTAAAGGGACCGAAGCATCCTCGGATAGCCAAAAACTCGAATAACATGGAAAACAATGCATAAAAGGTTAGCTAATCTATTTAGTTTTGCCTATAAATAATACCTGCATATTTTCACAATTAAAGAGTGCAAGGGAAAAAGGAGGAAAATGCTATATTAATTCCAATTGAGTTACCATATGTTAGACAACCATGATATATCTTTAATTAACTTTAGACTATGGTTAAAATAGCTATCTGTCATTTTATAAAAAAGTTAAAGATATTAAGATATAAAAGTTGTCTTAATGAAAAACGTGTGTAATGTTACTTTCCTACTTGTCAGTGACCTGGTGGTCTAGGGGTAAGGTGTCAGACTTCTGTGCTTGTGGTCGGGGTTCAATCCTCGGTCTTGGCACAGATTTATCTGATTACCAAACCCTTCCTTCACCTCTGACAAGACATCTTGTGAATGTGGGGAATGCCAGGCCTCCACCATGGTTCGGATTCCACGTTAAATTGTAGGTCCTTAATTTCATCTCACAATCACCCTACCATTACACATTAGCGTAAGTGCGTATAACCCGAACGGGTAGTAAGACGCGGTGCTAATAATAATAATAATAATAATAATAATAATAATAAATTTCCTACTTTTTCCCTCGTATCCTTCAATTAATATATGATTTTAATAAATTTAACATATCAAATAATAAACTACGTTAGGGTTTAGTACATTTTATTATACTTATAATACTCGAATGACGTAAGAAAACAAGCTAATATTCTAATTCAAAACACTATTACATTATAGCAGAAAACAATTTCCAAACTTTTTTTGTATAATAACAAATTTAAACACATATTTAATTTTTTTGGATAAACAAATACATTTTCTTATGTCTTCCGGCAAGAAAAGGCTTTTTAACGGCGTAGTTTATCAAAGGTCTAAGGAGCCCTACTAACTCAAAGCTGTGGACAAAAATACTGACGGCGCCACAGTACAGTGTAAAAATAAGTCACCCAAATATTCATTCTGCTACTCAAATTAGATGACTGAACCAGTTTATTTTTTAATCCTTATCCTTTCTTACACAGTTCTCACGAAACATAAATTGTTTTGTTTTGCATCCTGGCAAAACCTTTGATTAACGGGACTCATCTTTTGATTCAAAACCCGCCTCGGTGGCCTAGTTGGCTAATGCGCTAGTCGTGTTGAGCTCGACTGCGGAGGACGGGGAGATCGAGGTTCGAATCTCGGTCGGGTGAACTGAGGGTGGTTTTTCCTAAATGATTTTCCACTCTCCCTCCACGCAAATGCGGGTTCACTTCCTCTAATTCAACCTTCCCAATTCCTAATCCATTAGCNCTCTAATTCAACCTTCCCAATTCCTAATCCATTAGCGTAATTAGTACTTAAAAGCGTATAACCCGAAAGGGTAGTAAGACGCGGTGCTATTATTATTATTATTTTGATTCAAAAAATATTATGAAGAGGATAAATTATTTCATCTTTAAAGACGTTTCAAGTGGATTAACGCTGCTCTGAGAACAAAGTAAATTGTTTTAAACATAGATATAGCTTTCCTTAAACAAATAAAGCAATTTTTTTTGGTCAAGGTTACAATAATAAAAAATTAAGATAACTAAAGCTTGATAGTTTTTAATTATTTAAAATTGTCCTGATGAAAAATACATGAGTGTGAGGAAATTTCCCTTCAAGTAGACGGTGGCCTTAAAACGTGTCTGTTCAAATCTCAAAGATTTTATCTGAACAAGACTTACTGTAGATTCCCACGTTCAATGAAAAACAGGATCAGAACAGAAAAATAATCACGTGATGAGTTCTGAGCCAACCAAAAGATTTCAGAATCATCTGCGTCGTCTGCTCTGCGCGTCTTGAGATAACCTGAACTTTTCTTTTTATGCGTGACCACATCAGTTTGGAAGAACCAATAAATCTCATAACACAGTGCCAGAATCAGTGCGTATACTCCTTTAAAGAGAAGTACAAGCAGACAGCTGCATCTACTGTTGGCAAATTATTTGAAATAACTGGTTAAATTGAAAGAGATGGTGTCATTCTTGTTCTGTTTTGTTTAGTTTCATGGCCAAACACAATAATTAGAAAACATCCATCGTGATATTATTCTTAAAGATGTGTCTATCCACTAGAAAATCAAACATGGCGGTACTCAGATGTTTCTAGTTAGTGTTGCAAAACAATCACTGACTTTAATACATTTCTGTGTTGAATTGTCACGGCACTCAAGCAAACTGATCTCTATTTCCGGCAAAATGAGTGAGTCAAGCTTTACACAATTAACTTCACCGGGGACATTACGCTTAGTAATAAAAACCCAGTCCTCGTACTTATTTGTAGACAAATATTAATGTTCAAACAAGAGCGTAAAGAGGCATTTGGTGGAGCGGTGGGTTGCACTAAAAAGTTGACATAATATGTGGACAATGTTTAATATAACTCTCTCTCTCTCTATATATATATATATATATGTGTGTGTGTGTGTGTGTTAGAGGAGCTTGGGAAGGAAGAGGATTAAAATATTAGATGAATCGAAGGAAAGAAGAAAATCCTGGGGGAGATGAAGGAGGGAGATTACAGGACACATTGGCTGTCTATGTTTACTGACAAAAGTAATTGACCTGTCGTGAGACAGAACACATAATAGTAGTAATAATGATAATAATTATTATTTCAATATCATTTATTATAGTGCTGGCCAACAGTCGTGACCTGTGACAGGCCAGCACTTAAAAGTACACAAGCACCATAAAAGCACGTATAATAACACAATTAAATAATCTATAGTATTTAAATAGTGATACATTCTGATGCATAATTAAAAAAGGGCTTAGTTATTAAATGATAGATCATAAAAATAATTAATAGTTAACTTGAGAGTAGTAAAAGCACAAGTATTTAAAAAGCAGTAAGAATAAGCAAAAAATAAAACAATAATGTACAGTAAATTTAAATATTCGAGGTAGAGTACAGATATAAAAAAACAGTTACTTTCTTAAAGGAAGAGGTAATAAATGTAATAAGTCCTAGTAATCTCAATCATTGGGATAATATATGGTTAACATGATAGTGGAAGTGGAGTTTATTGCCCAAGAGAACACCCAGATCATTTATATATGAGGAGCGTCCTATATTATCATTGACCAATTTATAAATAAAAAAATGTGATTAGTTTTTATAGTAAAGGATGTAGATTTGGTTTTAGATGTATTAATAGACATTGCATTTTCAAGAGACCATTGTAAAATACCATTCAATATGTCGTTTTGTAAGACCATAAAATATGCAGTTGATTTGATAATTTTATATAATTTTTACATCATCCACCAAGAGTAAATAGCTAGATGATTTTAAATAGTTACCAATGTCATCCATAATAAGTATAGTTGTAATAATATATGTTGAATAGGGGTATATAGGGAGGACTCGCTTTGCTTGTTGTGGGCTCCGCCCCCATGCCCCCAGTGAGTGTAAACTAATGTAATTCCAGCGGTGTTTTGAAAGTTGATTTATTTTGACAATTTTATGATTCTAGCTGTCCCATAAGTGTGTCAGAAAATTAAATAAATTCCTGGAAAATGTGCAAAATTTACCTAAAGTCAAAAAATCTAGATTTGGTGCAATCCGTTTTTTGATAGGTCTTACCGTTTAGCCACAAGAGGCCTCCAAAGAAAGGTCCGCATTGACTTTAAAGTTACTCCGCCATTTTGAATTTTTTTTTCGGGGGTTAAATTTAAAAATTTTAATTTTTTGGAATTTTCCCGTCGGTTACAGGCTGGAAGCTATACATTTGCCAAATTTCAAGTTTCTAGCTCATCTGGAAGTGGGTAAACATTAATGTCAGTGAGTGAGTCAGTCAGCCATGTGGCTTTATTGTATAGTGATGTGTGTGTGTGTGTGTGTGTGTGTGTATATGAGGGGAATGGGGGATGTATACTAAATTAACGCTAGCATTACCAAAACCCTTTTGTTAACAATTAACCTTTCATTAATAATGAGATATGACCTTTAGTTAATAAACTTTATTGAATATTTTATTTGAAATTAATACTGTGGTACTCAAATTTAGAAGTTCTCAAGGACCAAAAACCCGCTCCATTTGACTCGAGATCAAAGGCGTTAAGCTCGCTTGGAGAGGTACTAGGGTTTTGAACACAAATACTGACTAAATGCGATGGGGAGTGTTTTTTTAATATGTTATCTTTTCATTATTTTCAACTAATGCAGACTCATTTCCTATGAACATATTCCTCACTAAAAATACAATATCATATTAAAGTTTTTAATCGCATTGGTCAACGGTCCTGCATTTAAGGTTCATTAATTTAAAAATGGAGAGGGGGGTAGCAACAGTTTTTAAAGGGTATTTGGGCCCCCGCAACTGCCACCTTTCTATGCTTCTTTGGATTAAGACAGCACCCCCTGGAAATAAAATAATGATCTCGTAGACTATATATATGCTTATGAGTTGTGGTTTATCACTACAACCAAGTGACTTTCAACATTTTCCAACTCACAGTACACTGAACGTGGCACTAAAATTGTCAAAGTACACCATTTGTTGTTAAAAGGGAAGACTATATCATTAAAATAATGTGTATTAAGATTGGGTTTAAAAGTTCTATAACTTAAATTCTAATTATTGTGTTAATTAAAAAAAAAATGTTGATCATGTATTTAATAAAGATCTATTTTTACTCCTAACATTTTTTCTCGTTTATTTTTTATCTTCACCCAAACTCCCACGGTACACTTCCTGACCCTTCACTACACACCGGTTGAAAAATGCTGCTCTAACCACTTAAACAAGAATATGGACAACTTTATTTTTTAGGATCATAAAGTTATGCTAGGTCTCACGATAAAAAGAAAAAAAAGAACCGTCCTACCGCGTAACATTGTATTTCTACGAAATGGCACTTATCTTTCAGCTCATCATCATTAAGTCCCTTTTAGTAATGAACATTTAAAATAGCAGATGGTTCTTGTAAGTTTACTAGTAATGCACAAAAAATATTGAGCAAAATATTTGAGTGGATCTCACCCGCACTAGTGGGAACACGGAACAAGGCATCAGTCACGTCACGTTTGGTTTGACGTTGATGCGGAGGCTGGTGTTTGGATCCCGTCCGGGAGTACTTAGGATGCACTTGATCTCCCTCTTGAATATTTCCCCTCCACATCTTCTATAATCATCAGCATCAAACTATCATATTTAACTACATGTCTTACCATGTTAACTCTTCTTTGATGAATACTTTTCTGTAGTTACCTTCCTTCATTTTCTTTTATTAGCACTTTTGTATTTGATACCATCGTCATCCATGATATTTTCAACATTCTTTGGATGATTATAAAGGTCACAAAGAGCCACATTTGCTTCATAGCGTTTAAGGCCCTAATTCGCTTCCAGATATTAATAATATTGCGTGTCTGGGCTACTTCATTTGTAGTCAAGTTTGCCGAAAGATCAGCCAGTATTAATGTACCGTTTCCCAGGGGACGTCTGAATGTACTAATAGTACATCCTTTCTGTGGAGCCTCCTTTCATGTCCCGATGAGATGAGGTGATGGTGATAGAGAGTATGAGGGTGTGGAACTAGAGGAAACACTTACACCTAACTTAAAACTAACTAACCAAACCCTGGTGACCATTGGGGTAGCTCCCCTTTCGGGGAAATCATCTAAGGTACCATTCGTGAATCGGAACCGGGTGCCTTAGAGTCGTAACCAGGTGCACTGACCACTACACCACGGGGGGTGCTTCCATATTATATGCACCAATAAATTAAAGGATAAAGAAAGTACAATTTAGATATACCTGCATTTGCGTGAAAAGAGAGCGATACATAATTAAGTATAATGGAACCTCGTTCAGCCGACCTATTTGGGGCCGGGTGTCATCCAGGATAACTAAAATCGCGATGATCGGTGAATTATAAGTAAAATGGCAGCGCATATCAGCACGCTGGGAAATCTGACCACATAACGCATCTTAGTATAAATTTATCCAAAACTAAGGTGATAGGATAGTAACGGATCAGGAAATTATTGTCAACTTAGTGTAAATTGAAAACTTTTAGAAGAAATGAATGATTTTGTGTATCTGGACAGAATGTTCTGTAAAATGGAAGGATAAATGGTGAAATTGACAGAAAAGTAAAAGCATCTAGGGAGGTAGTTGGATGAATGTTGACTATTGTAAATAATGAAGTATTGTCGAAAGAGCCAGAGATGGCAATATATTAAAGCGTGTTAGCGACAACATTGTTTTATATATGTCAAAGTGATATTTTCATGAGAAACACAAGAGCTAGATGAATGCAGTTGAAATTAAATGTCTAAGAAAGGTCTGTGGAGAAGCTCATATGGACAGAGTCAGTAATTGTATAGGCGATGAAAGGGATTCCAAAAGGCTAACGTGAAAGAAGCTTCATACGTTGGTTTGAGCATGTTGAGAGGAGGAGGGTGGATCGAGTGATGAAGTAAATATAAGAGTGTAGAGTGTGTTGATAAAAAAAGAAGAGGTAGGCCATATAAGACGTGGCTATATGTTGTAGATGAATGTGTGAAAAAGAGAAAAATTAAGCGTTTTAAGAATAAACTAGCATGTATGACTCGGTGTATGGATGTTGTTGAAGTGAAAAGAGTAAGCAAGGGTAGTAAAGTGTGGAGAAAGTTAGTAAGGATGGATTAAGAACGGAGTAGTTGTTTTTTGAGTTGTATGTACAGATTTTTGCCTAACCCGTAAGGGATTGGCGGGATGGGGTATGTATTATGGTGATATTAATCAATTTCATTTAAATTGCTAACATGGGGAAATATCATGTTACAACGCAACACTTTTTGAAAGTCAAATCACAAGACTGGTATTAAAATGTAGCCCTAGATACATCTGACATATCCACTGATCGGACTTTCAGTTCTCTTTCATGTGGTTTAAGTCTTTATTTATATTATTTGATAACTAACTCTGTAGTCTAGTGGTCAGAGATTGTGGCTACAGATCCAGAAGTCCCAGGTTCAATCCCCGGCATTTTCAGATTGTTTGTGCAGCAGTGGGTCTGGAACGGGATCGACTCAGCCTCGTGAAGACAAAAAGAGAAACTGGAATTTAAAAGTGGTGGCTCCGGTCTAGAAAACTGAGATTAATGACCAGAAGCAAGGCC
>CABFOV010013126.1:0-10209 GCA_902141375.1 Timema poppense
ATGAAGGTGGGGACACAAGTATTTGAGAAAATATTTAATTTAAGGAAGGTATAGATCGGAGAATCAAACGTAGATTGGAGAAACGTTGGGTGTTCACGAGACCTTTGATAAATTTAAAAATCGAGGGTGGCCCAAAGAAGATTACCAACCACTGACATAAAGAATAAAACTTGCGGTGGTTCGCAGAGGTTCACGGCCACCTTAATTGATTAGTTCAAGAAACTATGTAATAGAGTTCTGGTAGGAAACACCCTTTAAAAAAATACACTGATACATTTATTTTGCTATAAAATATTGAAAACAATTAACTACACAGTTAGTGTGGTTTCATAGGTATTGGAATTAACTAAGCAAATTGGAGGTTTCAGATAACATGAATGTATGTTTAAATATGCGAAAATTATTTTAGTAACGTTTAAAGCTATATGTTTTACTCGCTAAGTATAAATACAGTCAGATTTTCATATGAATAAACTTATTTGACCGCATGGTACAAGGCGTCACACTCGCAACTAGACTAGACTGCTTACAACGGTGATATTGGGGATCAAATCCCGTCTGAGTGTACTTAAGGTAGTTTTCCTTAAATTATTTTCACTCTCCCTCCACGCAAATTCTGCTACACTTCATCTAAATTCAACTTTCCTCGTCCTTAACTAATTACCGCAACTATGCGTACAGCCTGAAAAAGCAGTAAGACGTGGTGCAAAAAAATAACCTAGTCTGACAGATACAAAAAGTTACTAGGCCTAGGCCTACATATACAGGGTGGGGCAGAAACATTTAGACGATATAAGTTGACGAAAGTGATGGACAACGTACTGAGGTTTGCCTGACGTCCGGTGGAGGGTGGGCTCCGGATTTACAACAGTCCTGATTGAGAACAGGGGATTTTTTTCATACATGGGAAGGAGTCGAGGTTGTTGACACGCCATGTTGCTTCTCCATCCCGCCCCTAATTTCTTACAGCTTCATTCGTCCTAATTTAATTTACTTACAAACACGAGTATTTCTAGGTTAGGTTAGGTTAGGTTAGGTTAGGTTAGTTTAGTTTAGTTTAGTTTAGGTTAGGCTAGGCTAGAGTAAGCTTGGTCAGGAGGAAAGCCCCGGTGGATGATGGGTGCTGCCAGTAACCCCTACTACCCGTGTCATCGCCCTCACGAAGGAATTCTCGCGAGTCGCTCTTTTACTTGTTTTCAATCTGGACAATTGATATTTAGGTGGCTATAACATTTGTGGGTGTGTTCGAAATTTGGATAAATTCCATCCTGTTCGCAATCAGGAAGCTCACTTTAATGAAACTTTATACCAAAAGTGAAAAAGTGTAGTATGTAGTTTACTTTTATTTAGCTAGTAAAGATTAACTTTTCAATGACAGTGGTAATTTTCAAGTTAATAATCGTCTAACTTTTTCGGCAACATTCTGTAATTTCAAGTATTTATACACAAAGTCATGTGGTTTCTTTATTAGTACCTATACAATAACACCAGTAAAATAATAAAATGTTATCAGTTTTCACTGAGGGAAATAAGTTTGTATTTTCTAAAAGACCGTTCCTATGAAAATTTGACTGGACCACTTCAAACATAAACAGATGCTCCGCGCTGGCATGAATGTTTGATTGTGTTTATGATACTCTTTAGGGCCAGTGTTGCTTATCATACACCTTTAACTGTCACGCTTTGAGTGTGAGGGAAGTGGTTTGGGTTTAAAGGAAATACGCCACTACTTACGTTTGGTAAAATAGAGTAGCACACATATTTGTATGTGAAATAAAAAACAAGATGGATGACTGTGCGTCTGGCTAGGATTAATCCCTTATGCGTGTGTTCAAAATATGATAACATAATAATGATCCAAGTACGTTAGAGCCAACACAATCTTTCTGGTTATGTATCAAGTCGAAATACCAATAGACCCATAAATTGTTGTCACCCGCTTCGGCGGCTCCATGGTCTAAGGCGCTACTCTCGTAACAGACTAGACTGCCGATTATGGGGAGCTTGTGGTTCGATCCCGGGCTGGTGTACTGAGAGTTTTTTCTTAAATGGGTTTTCCCACACTCTTATCGCGTGAATGCGGATACACTTCCTCTGTATTAAACCTTATTCATCTCTAGCCGATTAGCGTAATTAGTATATAAGCGTATTATTTGAATGATAAAAAAGACGCAACGCCAAAAAAACATATTAATTAAGGTTTCAGAAGATATGTAAAACATTTCCCAGATAAAATTGTTAAAGGCATTTTCAAAAAAATATTTTATCTGCTTGAGAAATTAAAACACTATCCCGTTTAGTCAATTTATTATTAATTGGTAGAAAAATCTAACTATAAAGCTTCATACTGACCAAGAGGTCGTTGTCCCTTGGAGAAGATAATGGCAATTTCTGTGGATGGAGGGTATCGTGTGGTCAGCACGTCACACTCGCATGGCGTTAATCTCGGTTCTCTAAACTGGAGAAGCTACTTTTTCATTCAATTAACTACTCATTTCTCCAAATTAGGCTTGAGTTGACCTCGTTCCAGAACCACTGTTTAACTAAACATATGGAAGCGCCGGGGAATGAACTACGGGACTTCTGGATCTGTATCCACAAACTAGGGGGTCTATAATAATAATTGTAGAAAGAAAGTGATAATTAATATTCTGGCAATGTCCTGGCTCTATCTCGGCAGTGGACATGATTTAGTGAACCCGACTGGTGCAGTCTATGATAATTCATTGGTTCCTATGCGTGACGACTGTAACAGATGTTTTGGGTCGTAACAGGTTGCGGAAAATGGATGGGTGAGAACGGGCTAAAGGTGGAGGGGGTGGGGGGAGAGAGAAGGACACGCAGAGGCTGAAAGTAAATCTAGAATCTCCAAATACTAACCAAGCTCGGATTTAACCTTAGCCGCTCCGTTGGCCGCGCGTTCTAATGCGTTACTCTCGCAATACACTGAACTTCCAAGACCCGAGAGATTTGAATTATAATCCTGGTCGTGTGTATTGAAGCTGTTTAATTTTTTTTTTCTAAATGGTTTTACAAGCTCTTTTATCACCTAAAATGCTGATACACCTTCCCAAAATTCAACCTTCCTCATACCTAACACATTAGCGTAAATAGTACATAATCTACCACCAAACCGGGTGAGAGATACCTCATATTTAAGGCGATTGACCCTTTTCATTTGGCGTGGAAATGAAGAGCCATAGGAACAAACAGTTTTCTTCAAGATTTTTTTTTTTTACTGTTTCTCAATTTTCTTTTCGGAAACTTTTTTTCAAGAATAGAAGTATGTTGATTAAACTTTACTTTTTATATACACACCTCCTTTACAGTGATCAAATATAAATAATTTTGTTATTTTTCAATAGTAAACTGCTGACTGCATAAAAAAAAGAAAATATAATACCTAATAAACATTAATACATTATCTTAGAATATGTGTTGAAAATATGACTGTAAAAATTTCACTCGTTCTCGAGAAAACTGTTATTTCCCCACGTATGATTTTTCTACAAGACCTGTCCGGTAGCTAGCACCATCTACGGTTTCCATGATACATCTGTTCTTGTTGGCGCGGAAGGATACTTTATTCGGTTGTGAAGTCACGCCACGCCTTTCCCCCATCCGCCCACCATCCCACAAAATATATTTTAGACTTGCACTCGGCAGGGCCAAGGGCAGGGCCAAGGAGTAATCCGTAAACCACGTAAAGACCATGTAACACCAATTAGACATCTAGCGGCCTCCAAACTGTGCTACATATTCTTTCACATCAAGACTAAATGTCATTATTTCACAGGGAAGTTTTGGTGAAATTTAAAGAAAAAACTAACCTACTATTCTTAGTAGTATTAAATTTGTCTTTAAGTATGTTTTACTAACGGTGAAAACATAGACATTAATATTTTTTCAACATAATTACACAACCGGCCCCATGGTGTTGTGGTCGGTGCACGTTGCTATGAGCCTAGGTGTCCAAGGTTCGAATAACGGTTGGTACCTTAGGTATTTCTTTCTAAAGAGGAATTACCCCAAAACACACCAGGGTTTGGTTAACTAGGTTTAAATGTTTCCACACCCTCATATTCACTATCACCCTCACCTCATCTCATCGGGACATGGAAAGCGTCTACACGGAAATTATGCACGATTAGCATATTTGGGCTTCCCCTGTGCATGGTACATTAGTACTCGCTACAAACTAGGTTATGAGTGCTCAGACGCGCAATAAATATTTTAATATAATTATATCTGTGTTACGTAGCACTGTTATGTACCAACCTTCCCTAACATGTAATGCCATGCAGACATAAAAGATGTCCCCCTTATCAACAGCGTAACATGGTTTATGAATGACCCTCCTAACCTTTTTCATTTTATCAGTATGTATAAAATACTGATTTGGGCCCCTCTAATATATTTAAAAGGTCATAGATTAAGTGCATATTTTTTTAAAGTATTGTGTTTAAAATATCCTTTCAATACTTCATTCATGGAGAATAATGCACTTTTCAGAAATAATGTCGAAGGATTGCACTATTTAAACTTATTTTTTTCTTTTAAAAATCAACTACATAGTATTTACCAAAAAAGCAAGTGACGCTAGCCTTCACAACACCTGTCACCAGGACGCTTTCGATTAGTTGGTTTTGATACTGGTCGCGAGAGGTCCAAGGGGTAAGGGGTAGGTTATATATAAGCTGCTTGTGCGTATGAACACACACAGTGCCACCAACTGAAATCCATAGAGTACAAAGACATGTTACAGAGAAATAATCTGAAGTTTAACGAAAATTGTTTCATTTTACATACCGAAGATAAAATCACTTTAATAAATCGTGTTCAACACACAAAGGACTTATTTATTCAATTAAAATATCACAATATAAACCGTATCATAATAATTGGCGCTCGATCACGGGGCTATAAAACCAATTATCTCATCCAACAAACCCGTATCTTTATAATTGACTCCCAATCGCGGGGCAATTATATAATCGAAATACCGTACCACTTTAATTAGTGCTCGATCACGGGGCATTTATCAGCTAATCAAACGGTATCACTTTAAATCGGTGCCTATCACCGACGCGCACGTTTTAATTGCCGCCCAACGCGGATCGATTAATTCTATAACGCTTTAAGTATAAATATTAAAAATGGGAACTATGCTCCTCTTTTTACTATGAAATCTTTTATTGTTGAGTACGTGGATTAAATTATAAACTCATCAAGTTCAGATGGCTGGTGATGAAAGGGTCGGGATTCTAATACCAATAAAGTGTTCTTAGGGTGCCCCCCTCCCCCCACTAGAGGTGTTCTCAAATTTTCTTCCACACACATTTCCTCTTTCTTGCCTCTACTTACCTCATCCCTAAACCATATGTGATGTGTAGTTAAATAACAATAGTACCAGCTTCAGTGGCCGGATAGCTTCAGTGGCCGGATAGCTTCAGCCGTCACACTCATATTAGACTGGCCTCCTGAAGACGGGGAGATCATGATTCGAATCCCTATTTGGTATATCGAGGTTGACTTTTCCTAAACGGTTTCCCACTCTCCTTTCATGAAAATGTAGATAGACTACCTCTAAAATACTTCCTACCTCATCTATAGCCCTTTAGAGAAATCATCAAATATTCGTATAGCTTGAACAGTTAGTAAGACGTGGCGATAAAAAAAAAATATGAATAGCTTGGTCGAGTTGTATGACGTGATTATAAAATGGCCATGTTTTTTTACTAGTTTTAAAATTTATTTTATTCTTTTCTATACCTTATCTCACACAATATGCAATTAAGCTTCGTCACAAAATGTATTTTTCAAACTAGAACAAAATATATTTCATTTAACTATAGTCTGGGCTAAATCAACCTCTCCGCATTGCAGTCGCTATCACTCGGGTGAATAATTTTATTTGAGTTTCTAAAATGGCACAACAAACATTGCTTGTACTTTAAATAAGGGATTAGCTCGGACCGCTTGTTTGTACTCTGGAAAACTGACCACTAGACAAAAATAAATCTTATAAAATTGTGTAGAGCAACCCATTTTAAATAATATATAGGGGGACTAACTATGGTCTAATAGGAGCGAGTAGTTTTAAAAAATTAAAGTTTCAAGGATTATTTTTAATTTTCTGAATCATTATATTTGGCTGTAACTTTATAATTGTTTGTATTCCATATTTCAAGCATATTTATTTTCTGGAAATACTTCATATCATAAGTTTAAGAATGCAAAATTTTTAAGTAATATATCAGTAACTTACAGTTTTTTATTTTATTTTTTGACAGGTTTAAGTCAAAGATTATTATTATTATTATTATTAGCACCGCGTCTTACTACCCGTTCGGGTTATACGCACTTACGCTAATGTGTAATGGTAGGGTGATTGTGAGATGAAATGGAGGACCTACAGTTTAACGTGGAATCCGAACCACNCTGGCATTCCCCACATTCACAAGTTGTGATTAATACACGTCTTGTCAGAGGTGAAGGAAGGGCTTGGCAATCAGATAAATCTTTGCCGGGACCGAGACTCGAACCCCGGCCGCCAGCATAGAAGTCTGACACCTTACCCCTAGACCACCAGGCCACCGTAAGTCAAAGATTATTATCGACTTATTTTAGAGGTTAATGAAATTTAAAGGCTTACTTAGAAGAAATACCCCCGCGTTAGCGTGGAGAGAGTATGGGAAAACCACAGGGCTAAATAATATGTTGAAAACTTCTCCCCCTCCCCCTAAATGCACCCTCCCAAAATTATATCCTTAATTTTCCCATCACAAACAATTAAATCTCTTGCTTTAGACTAACTGAGACCCGCTTCAGTGGCCGCATGGTCTAAGGCGTCACTCTCTCGATAGACTAGGCTAGACTGGGCTACCGATGACGGGGATGTAGGAGTTTGATCCCGGTCGGGTGTACCGATAGTGGTATTTAACCACATGGTTTCCCCCGCTCCCTCCATGCAAATGCAGGTACATCTATAAATTTAGCCTTCCTAATCCATAACACATTAGGGTAACTAGTACATAATTGTATAAACTGAACTGGTGGTAAGACGTGGTACGTGGATAAAAACTTGTAGAGCGGCGTTGCAAGTGGATATTTTTGTATTTTTTTTGTTTGGTTTCTAAAGGAGACTTAGTACCCGTCTGGGCTATACGCATACATTTAGTTACAGTAAAGAGCAGGAATAAAAAGATATACTTTACATAAAACGCACTTGCATTTGCATGAAGTGAGAAGGAGAAACCATTTAGGGGGGAAAAAACACCCTTAGTACGTCCCGACCTGGTTTCGAACTCCACCTCCCCATAATCGGCAGCCCAGCCTCTTATTAGAGGGAAGCGTTAAAACATGCGAGCATCGATTCGGGGCATATAATTGTTAATTTATTCATAACTAGCAGAAGTACTCGGCGTTAGCCGTGTATTGCGTGGTTACCCCTTTTAACTATTTTTAATTGCTTTAAACAGACAGAATTTTTTTGTTTTGATCCAATTTTTAATTAATTTAAAAAATCAAATTCAAATGTTAAAATTCCAGCTTCTAGGCACAAATATTCGTGCACAGGTGCTATTAATTATTTAAGTTCAGAAATCTCCGTGCGGTAGATATCGTTCAACTCTCATGACGGACACACACACACACACACACACACACACACACATACACACACACACACATATATATGTATATACAAAACTATTCTTTTTATGTATATAGATATATTCGTTTCAAAATTGGGCCACAATTCTTTAGAAAGACCAAACAAAACAGGTTTTTTTACACCAATACGCATGCAGTTTGAAAAACAAAATATTGATCCAGAACACGCGATTTTTTTACATAAACACAATGGATGATACACCAGATCCACGTCTGTATATGGTAATGAGTTAGTAGATCTAGGAAGTATATCTACGTTCGTGCATCTCCGGAAACGTTCGTTCTCGGGAGAGAAGAAGAAGAAGAAGAAGTGATCTTGTTTCTTGTATCGGATAGCTAGCTCTCTATGTAAACTTTGCGCCGAGACGCTTCCGTTGATTACGCATGAAGTTGGAGCTCATTAGTGATTCTTCGCTAATGATCCACTTAGAAGCATTAAAAGTAATGAGAGCAAGCGGAGAGGAATAATTATTCACTTCCCAGGAGAAGGCTTGTGTTTCGACCACATAGGGTGCGCTGTTCGTCTCTGGTTCTTGGTTGAGCGGGCGTCATAAGGGTAGCTGGCCCTCCACCCTCATCTCCCTTTATTCTTACCAGTGGTATGAGGGTATTGGAGAATGGGAAGGGGGGGTGAAGTAAAATAGATAAAAGGAGTGAGGAGATGAAGAGCGGTGAGAATGAGATATTTATAGACCTCAAAACATTTTCACCTTGAAAGGGAATGAAGAATATACTCGGTCCGTCGATCGATGGTCTCGTCGTCTTTTGTTTGTGTGAGGACTGTGAGGTTTGAGCGAGGAGAAGAAAAAATGAGGAAATCTGGAATAGGTGGGACGTAAAAATATATTCAATCACACCCTCGTCTTGTCATTATGATACCATTTGTTTGTACTTAAGTAATTTGTTTATTTTAAATGAATCATATGTCTTTTTAAGGTCTGTGTATAATTGATAAATTTAACGACATGTTGTGTTCAATTTTTTTTTTTGTAATATTTGCCCAATTGTACATGACTGGTATGTTGTCTATCTATTTCGTCGAAATCAAAATTGATGATCCCCAATTATTTCCTCTGAACATGGAGCCAATCTTATTAAAATTATGTTAGATGCAACCTGGCAGCATGTTGGTAAAGGTGAGATACCTCTTTTGCCATTCCTCTGTCTTATATCTTTTTGAAAATGGTTATTATAATACCTTCCTTCCATTCTTGTGGAAATACCTCAATGTTGGTTATGGAACAAAACAGTTTATGAATTTCTTTTACTAACATTTCCCCACCTCCATTTGTTAACTCTGCTGGAATAGAATATTTACAATAATAAATTATTTTCAAGGAAAAAAATATGTTTAGCACCGGGTCTTAATACCCTTTAGGTTTTACACTAATAATAGTTTTTCATTCGTCTTAAGACTCTAGTTTTACAAGATATGTAAAAAAAAAAGCCTTCACTATTCAATCGAATGCTTAGAATATTAATATAAAATCACTTGAGATGATTTATTATAGGGGGAAACTTTTTGAGTGTCCACCATATTGAAACGGATAACCAAATTGAAAAGAAATGTACTTACCTATAGTATCCCCATGGCTTCTTTGGTGCTGAATGACATCTCACAGCTGACTTCTGACAGTCAACATTTAGGTATATACATACATTTTGACTTACAGAAGTGACAGCTGCTAAACACATGCTTTTGCAGATCATATGGGTCGGCGTAGGGATACATAATTTGGTCTGGTAGCTTTTCAAAGCTGTCAGCTGTGAGCTATCAGTCAGCACCAAAGAGGCCATGGGGCTACTGTAGTTCGGGGTAAGCTCAAATCATGTGTCTGCCTGATTTTGTTAGCCCAATGTTAACTAAATGCTAACAAAATGCTATCACCGAACAATGATCTGGACAAACACACGAAATTACAAATGATCAAGCTAAAACCAAGCCTCGATACTCTTTACCACTTATTCAAACAAAGCGTAGTCTATTTTTTTAAACTAAATATGTATATCTGGATATATAAAAATGTATATTCAGACATATTTCAAATAAATTGCTAGTCATGTCAGTTCATTCATTGTACCATAACCGACTAGCTTCAAACATAGAATTCTTCTTTAGCCATTGTGAAAACACACTTGAAATTCAATATCCCTTATAAAAAGGAAAATAAATGAGAGGCAGGAATGAAAATGGAATTTGTGTTTCGTAGTTTACTTTTTTTTTCAAACTGGATTTATTCACTTAATTGTTTTTCTTCTTTCGTCTTCTGGCGCTTTTAATTCGTGAATGTTACTTGATATAACGGTTCTGCAAACCAACCCGAGATGAGAATTTAAACAATGGAATAGAGATCATTACTCAGCTGTCATGGAGAACGCGTTCCTACCTTCAAACAATGAAAACGGATGTATATGTGGCCTTACATACAAAAGCACTTCAGGCATTCTTTTTGAAGTTTCATTTATGGGGTAGGTTGTAAACATCTTTTTTTTCCCCTCAGAATAAGAAGTGGCGCTTTGTGTCTCAAATGATTT
>CABFOV010013127.1:0-10209 GCA_902141375.1 Timema poppense
TAGGAATATCAAGTGTATTTATATCGGGATAGACTAAGGGTATTTGATTGTTTGTTAGTTCCCGTCCCCTAGATGTGGTTATTCTCAAACTTATTCTAATGTTACTTTTGAAAGTGGAGATTATTAAATTTTGGAGAGAATGGTTTATATTTTAATATCCCTTGTATTTATTTATTTTATATATTATTTCTCTCTTTTTTTGTTGTTATGACCTTTATATTTTGAAAAGAGTGGTGAACGAAGGTGAACCAGCAATATTTCATACCTTTACATTTTCGTGTTGGTGTAGGTCAAAATGAGCTTGACTATTATTTACAAAGTAAAGAAATCACAAATATTATTTATAAAGTGTGTGAACTAGCTGTTAAATTCATATCACATTGAGTTGAAAATTAAAAAAAGACTTGATTTAATAAAATTACCTAGAATTATTTATCTTGATTTATTTAAGATGAATAGTAAAGGTTATGCATGACTCCACTATAACTCTTGACTGCTTAATTTCAAATCCTCAACCCCCCGCCTAATCTAATCTCTGCCTTTTCATCTACAATGTTCCGTTTTTTCCCCACACCCACCTTCCCATCCTTTCTCACACTAACGTCCTAAATACTTTAAATCCACCACTCCTCATTCACTCTCATCTTTCCTTTCCCCTCAATCTGTTGCTTAGTGTTCTATTGCCTCCCCCGATTTCCGCCTCCAGTACTACCTTTAGAATACTAATGTGTATTTTTATTGAGTGTGGTTCGGATAGGTGAGATAGAGCTTGTTGGGTGATGCCCTCGGCTTCAGAGAATCAAATACAGGGAGGTCATGAGGTTTGTTCCGCCAGATGTTGCGCGTGACTGAAAGTTACAGCTGCTCCTTCTGGGGAAAATGGAGGAATACTTCCGGACATATATCTCAACTAATGGGGAAGGCGACGCTAATTAGTTTAAGTTGATAAACTTTCTGACTTCCGTCAAGGAAATAGAATAACACATTGAGGTAGAATTAAATTCACCTAACCACTAAAAAATACCAATAACACTACACCTAAAACTATCCATCTATCTTTCGTACGTTCATATGTTCAATATTCTCTCTATAAATCTCCATTAGGGAGTTTCCACTTTCGTAACGCACAGTTACATCAACGATACAGAATTTATTCATGTGGGAAAGCTAGAGACGTTCACTTGTTCCGAAAGGTACCGCGTGTTCTTCCAGGAGTTTCTTAGTGAGGTCAGCTACTTGTCCTTGACCTGGGCCACTATTTCATTGTGCCACTTGCTCCCACAGCTCTTTGTAGAGATTCACGAACCTCTAATGTGTCTCTAGCACTTCACAGTAACGACATCCCTATATCTTGCCTCAGAGATCCTGGACGGTACACCGCATCTTAAGGGATACCGCGCCATTATCATCGATATTTAGATACAATAATACTTTACTGGTATTTGATTGAAGAAAAAAAGTTTCACAACAAAAATCTCTATTTATTAATTCAAATGCGCAGTCATTAAAACATTTAATATTGTATCCAGACGGTCCGAACACACCCCGCCTACGATGATTGAGTTCCATACAGCTTAGCCAACATGGCAGTAGCTTGAAAGCTCCTTGATACCACTGAGATCTATGATTAGAATGAGAGCCATCATTTAACTGACCTCCAACATAGACCTCAGCTCCATCATGAAGCTGACCTCCAACATAGACCTCAGCTCCATCATGAAGCTGACCTCCAAACATAGACCTCAGTTCCATCCTGAAGCTGACCTCCAACATAGACCTCAGCTCCATCATGAAGCTGACCTCCAACATAGACCTCAGCTTCATCATGAAGCTGACCTCCAACATAGACCTCAGCTCCATCATGAAGCTGACCTCCAACATAGACCTCAGCTCCATCATGAAGCTGACCTCCAACATAGACCTCAGCTCCATCATGAAGCTGACCTCCAACATAGACCTCAGCTCCATCATGAAGCTGACCTCCAACAAAGGTGTCCCCTTTCTCTTTGACCCTCGCTCTCACGGTAAAAGGTTGAAATAGGACTTAAATACTTCCTTTTTGTTTTACATTACTTTGCGGTAATTTGATTATAATAATGATAACTTTAATTTTTACTTTCTATATAACAGATATTTTCTTTTAGTTTTACGTTAATCTGTGATTAAAATATTTAAATTAATTTAAATGCCTGCTTAAGCTGGCACAATTCAGGGAATCTGGACTTCTTAAGTATAGATGGATGATACATACACATTTGATTTCAAGCCAGCCCACCACATTTTTTAAGACATCCTATCTTGATTTGGATTAAGCCAGTTCTTTGTGCTCCGTTTGTGCTCATATGTAAAAAAGTTCAGCTTTTGTGCTATTAAATCAAGCCCGTGGCAACGATCTTAATGTGGCAGGCCAGCTTCATGTTCAAGTTGTCCCTCCACATTTTCGAAATCCTAATTTTCTTATACCATTCGTTAGTGCTCCGTTTGTGCTCATATGTGCCCGAAATTCAACTTTTGTGCCAACAAAATACGCTTGTTACAACGGTTATAAATCTGTTGTCCACTGTTGTTGGTGGAGTCAGGCGAGGCGGATTGCTTGGTACTATGTACTGAGTGGGAGATAGCCTGTTCTTCCATTGAAGCGAAGCGGGAAGTCTAATACTGAACAAATGGAGCACAATTGACCGTAGTATTTATTTTAACTAGTTTGTAGAATGAGGCGACTAACAAGCCAAGAATAAAATTTACCAAGAAAATATGTTATCTCCTTAAAATGTTATTGCACCTAAGACTTGGGCTGATTTATCTCGTCGTCACTGTATAAACAATATTATAAAGTACAGTACTAATAGACGTTTTTAATTTTAAAAATAACTTTAAGATTAATTTGTAATGAATTAAATATTAAAATTTAGTTTATATGCTTAAGCGCGCCTTCGTTGCACTTTTAGTAATACACTTTATTCCACAACGATGACCAAGTGGTCTTAAACATTGGAATAACACTTACCCTGGTTGCTATCCATACGAATGTTAAGACTCAAATTTTTTTTTAGGAACCAAAAATTATTTTTTTGAGTGCACTCAGGACCCGGATTTTGATGACACGTTATTTTTTGTTACATCATAAACAATTTTCATACGTAGGCCTACTGTACAACCACTAAGCCAAAAAAGTTTATCTCGGGCAACGCCGGGTACTTCAGCTAGTAATATGTAGATTTCACTTCTAAACATTCATAGGCCTACTGAAAAAACTATTTCACGTGCAAAAAACAATATTTATGACAACTGGGTAAACAAGACTGTTAATATTTTTATAAATGTGAGTATTTACATCACTGAGAGCCTGGAACCTTAGGTGGTTTTTCTGTTTGGAATCTAGAGCATTACCTTTCTAAACAATATATTGTTATTTTTATATTTGCTTTAAAGACATAGTACTGTGTGCAGTGTGTGCTCACATTATTTTAAAGTAGGTTAGTTAGTTGTAATCTAGTTTTAAAAAGGAAGGGAAAGAACTGATATATTTCTTGTTTAAAGTGCCACTATAAACTCTGTCACGTTGTATGCACAAAACTCTGTGATTTACTTGTATATAGGAGTCACTGATCATCAGTTGGAGCCAATGAAGGGGATAAAAGCAAGTCGATTGTATCTATAGTTTCAGTCCTTCCTTCTTTATATTACTAGCTACACCACTGAATGTCAATCATTATGATCTTCATTTATGTTCTTATTTGACTGATTGTGACCATCTAATAATTTTAAGAATAATTTTAATTATATTTGATTATCCATTGCACTCACTTGCTAGGTTCTTAATAACATTAGTAAGTTATATATAACACTCTAAATTAACGTTTGCATGCTTTTATTTAGCATATCAGTTTAAAATGATAATCAGAAAAACAAGACAAGAACTTGAAACAAATGGCACTCATCTTATGATTAATTTTGATTATTATTTCATTCTTGTTGCCATCTTATTATGTCAAGCGATGTCTAAATTCAGTAAATTTATACAAAATATCGATCAACCTCCCAATGTTATTACTATAATACACTGGAAGACCTGGCGGTCCAGTGGCAAGCTGTCAGATTTCTGTGCTGGGGTTCAATCCTCGGTCCCGGCACAGATTTATCTGATTACCAAACCCTGCCTTCACCTTTGACAATAAGTGTATTAATCACAACTTGTAAATGTGTGGAATGCCAGGCCTCCACCGTGGTTCGAATCCCATCCCATATGAGTGCAAATAAAGCACATTAGAATGACGTAAAAACAATTGATTTATGTTATGTTTCTCAAAATGTGGCCCGCCACATTAAATGTCATTTAAAAGGCCTAGTTTCACAGCAAAACCGTTAATATTCGTGCACATACGAGCACAAACGAAACACAAACAAATGGTAAAACATAATTTTGTTACAGTGATTTTTTTAAATGTGATGTCAGCTTGAACTTTAGTCTTCCCTATACCGTAGGCCTAACCTGTAGAAAACATAAGTTGGCCCACCACATTAAATGTTCTCTAGAGTGCCTAATTTTAGAGCACCAATGTTCTTTTTCGGGCACATATGAGCACAAACGGAGCACAATTAAGTGACGTAAATCGAATTTTGTTATGTTGTGTTTTTCAATATATGGCGGGCTAGCTTGAGCTCAAGTTAGACTCCCCGCTTCGCTCCAACGTACCCGGACGCCCAAGATCTCTTCCCCTCAGTATGGTACCAGGCAATCCGCCCCGCAACAATGGCCAGCAGACTTACAATCGTTGTAGCAAGCGAACTTTGATGGAACAAAATCTGAATTTCAGACACAAATGAGCACAAACGGAGCACTATCCAATGGCGTAAGAAAATTTGGATTTCGAAAATGTGTCGGGCCAACTTGAACATCAAGCTGGCCCGCCATATTAAAATCGTTGCCAAGGGCTTAATTTAATAGCACAAATGCTGAGCTTCGGGCACATATGAGCACAAACGTAGCACAAAAGACTGTATAAATTTAAATTCATTTGGAGAAAGTGGCGTAACAACTTTATGTACGTTATATAATATCGTTTCACATATATGACGAGCTTTGAGTAAATATTTCAATTTTCAAACAATAGAGAGGGAAAGTCCGTGCGGAGTTCCTTACCATTTATTTTTAATAACTTTAAGTCTTAATTGTAAAGTTCATAATTTTCATATATTTGACTATCGTTTACTTTGGCAATGTTCTTCATAATTAGTTTTTCTTCATATTTATGTAGTTTTATAATTATATATTCTACACTTAATTCATGATTCTTTAATCAGATCAACATTAATTTATTCAGACAATAAGTGAACTGTATTTTCCGAAATGGCGTATTTGAACTTAGTGATAATAGCATAATGTGAAGAAATATGTGTACTTCACTACATAATTCAATCAAATTAATGTGTAACTATATTTGATTACATTATTTCACATAAGTCAATTTAAAATTTAGAACTAATTTTTTTTTTTACTTATACTAAAAATATAATGTCCATATTTTTGCCAATTAAACCTATTTTACCATATGTCATTAGTTATTTTCTAATAGTATTCTTTAAATATTTATGATTTTTTTTAGTTATTCCTAATGATAATGATGTTTGTCAACGAAACATTTCGAATTACCTCATTCGAATCAAGGAGCATGGACAATAAGTATAAATTTGATTTAAATATTGAGTAAATATTCACTACAGTATTAATTAATTTTACTTGATCAAATTTCAACATAATTTAACAATTATTTTAAACTAGTTGATTGTCAGTACCTTTATAAAGATGTTTAGTCAACTAAATTGAACAAACTTTTGTTAATATTAATTGTACTGTACTAGGGAGTCTAGTAATTTTATTATATATACCAAATTGAATGATGATGTACAACTTTTTAATCTTCAAATTTAGTAATATTTATGTAATTTTTACTTAACTCGTTATATGAATTTTATATTAACTATTCAATCATTTTGTCATAAAATAATTATATTTAGTTAGTATAACCACACAATTTAAATCTTATTTTCTTGAATATATTATTTACTCCTTATTCAATAACTAGAATACTTTCTAAAATGATTCTAAGAGTCAGTTGTTTAGGGATATTACTTGACCAAATATACTCCAAGAAAGAATAAATGTAGATATTTGTCCATCTATTCATAGGGAAAGTCGTAAGAGTCACAATATATTGTTACCGATCAAGTGTTGGACCTATCTCAAGGTGTCAAAAATCCTCATCGAGATGGTTTCAGAAGATATCTAGTCAATAATTGCAAAAAGTAATTCCACAAACTACCACGATATCATAAATCAGGTTTCAGAATAAGTTGTAACAGTCCCTCACTATCCACAATAAGTTGTAACAGTCCCTCACAATCAATAATAAGTGGTTACAGTCCCCCACCTACCCACAATTAGTTGTAACAGTCCCTTACTATCCACAATAAGTTGTAACAGTCCCCCACTATCCAACAATAAGTTGTAACAGTCCCCCACTATCCACAATAAGTTGTAACAGTCCCTAACTACCCACAATAAGTTGTAACAGTCCCCCACTACCCACAATAAGTTGTAACAGTCCCCCACTATCCATAATAAGTTGTAACAGTCCCCATTATCCACAATAAGTAGTAACAGTCCCTAACTACCCACAATAAGTTGTAACAGTCCCTTTCTATCCATAATAAGTTTTAACAGCCCCCCTACTATCTACAATAAGTTGTAAGAGTCCCCCACTATCCACAATAAGTTTTAACAGTCCCCATTATCCACAATAAGTAGTAAAAGTCCCCCACTACCCACAATAAGTTGTAACAGTCCCCATTATCCACAATAAGTAGTAAAAGTCCCTAACTACCCACAATAAGTTGTAACAGTCCCCCACAATCCACAATAAATTGTAACAGTCGCCAACTATCCACAATAAGTTGTAACAGTCCCTTAATATCCATAATAAGTTGTAACAGTCCCCCACTATACGCAATAAGTTGTAACAGTCCCCCACTATACGCAATAAGTTGTAACAGTCCCCCACTACCCACAATAAGTTGTAACAGTCCCTCATTATCCACAATAAGTTGTAACAGTCCCTTAATATCCATAATAAGTTGTAACAGTCCCCCACTACCCACAATAGGTTGTAACAGTCTCCCACTATCCACAATAAGTTGTAACAGTCCCTCACTATCCACAATAAGTTGTAACAGTCCCTTACTATCCACAAAAAATCTAACATTCCCCCACTAATAATAATAAGTTTTAACAGTCCCCCACTATCCAAAATAAGTTGTAACAGTCTCCCACTATCCACAATAAGTTGTAACAGTACCTCACTATCTACAATAAGTTGTAACAGTCCCTTACCATTCACAACAAGTTATAATAGTCCCCCACTACCCACAATAAGATGTAACAGTCCCCCACTATCCACAATAAGTTTTAACAGTCCCTCACTATCCACAATAAGTTGTAATATTCCCCCATTATCCGCAATAAGTTGTAACAGTCCCTCAATATCCACAATAAGTTATAACAGTCCCCCACTATACACAATAAGTTTTAACAAAACCTACTATCCACAATAAGTTGTAACAGTCCCTCACTATTCACAATAATTTGTAACAGTGCCCAACTACCCACAATAAGTTGTAACAGTCCCGCACTATCCACAATAAGTTGTAACAGTCCCCCACAATCCACAATATGTTGTAACAGTCCCCCACTATGAACAATAAGTAGTAACAGTCCCTCACTATGCACAATAAGTTGTAACAGTCCCCTACTATCCATAATAAGTAGTAACAGTCCTTCACTATCCACAATAAGTTGTAACAGTCCCGCACTATCCACAATAAGTAGTAACAGTCCCTTACTATCCATAATAAGTTGTAACAGTCCTTCACTATCCACAATAAGTTGTAACAGTCCCCATTATCCACAGTATGTAGTAACAGTCCCTTACTCTCAACAATAAGTGGTAAAAGTCCCTTACTATCCACAATATGTTGTAACAGTCCCTCACTATCCACAATATGTTGTAACAGTCCCCCACTACCCACAATAAGATGTAAAAGTCCCCATTATCCACAGTATGTAGTAACAGTCCCTTACTATCCTTAATAAGTTGTAACAGTCCTTCACTATCCACAATAAGTTGTAACAGTCCCCATTATCCACAGTATGTAGTAACAGTCCCTTACTATCCACAATATGTTGTAACAGTCCCTCACTATCCACAATATGTTGTAACAGAAACTGACCCTTGCTATCCACAATAAGTTGTAACAGTCCCTTACTATCCACAATAAGTTTTAACAGTCCCCCAATATCCGCANAACTGACCCTTGCTATCCACAATAAGTTGTAACAGTCCCTTACTATCCACAATAAGTTTTAACAGTCCCCCAATATCCGCAATTAGTTGTAACAATCCCTAATTATCCACATTAAGTTGTAACAGATCCCACCATCCACCATAAGTTGTAACAGTCCCCCACTACCCACGATAAGTTGTAACAGTCCCTTACTATCCACTATAAGTTGTAACAGTCCCCCACTATCCACAATAAGTTGTAACAATCCCTCACTATCCACAATATGTTGTAACAATCCCTAATTATCCACACTAAGTTGTAGCAGTTCCCACTCCCCACAATAAGTTGTAACAGTCCCTCACTATCCACAATAAGTTGTAACAATCCTTAATTATCCACAATAAGTTGTAACAGTTTCCACTATCCTTTATAAGTTGTAACAATCCCTCACTATGCACAATAATTTTTAACAGTCCCCCAATATCCACATTAGGATGTAACAGTCCATCACTATCCACAATAAGTTGTAACAGTCCCCCACAATCCACAATAAGTTGTAACATTCCCCCACTATTCAAAATAAGTTGTAACAGTCCCCCAATATCCACAATAAGTTGTAACAGTCCCCCACTATCCACAATAAGTTGTAACATTCCCCCACTATTCAAAATAAGTTGTAACAGTCCCCACCTATCCACAATAAGTTGTAACAGTACCTCACTATCCACAATAAGTTGTAACAGTACCTCACTATCCACAATAAGTTGTAACAAGTCCCCCACTATCCACAATAAGTTGTAACAGTACCTCACAATCCACAATAAGTTGTAACAGTCCCTCACTATCCACAATATGTTGTAACAGACTCTTACTATCCACAATAAGTTATAACAGTCCCCCATTATCCACAATCAGTTGTAACAGTCCCCCACTACCCACAATAAGTTGTAACAATCTCTTAGTATCCACAATATGTTGTAACATTCCCCCACTAGCCTAATAAGTTGTAACAGTCCCTTCCTATCCACAATAGGTTGTAACAGTCCCCCTCTATCCACAATAGGTTGTAACAGTCCCCCTCTATCCACAATAAGTTGTAACAGTCCCTTACTATATACAATAAGTTGTAACAGTCCCCATTATCCACATTAAGTTATGACAGTTCCCCACTATCCACAATAAGATGTAACAGTCTCCCACTATCCACAATAAGTTGTAACAGTCTCTTACTATCCACAATATGTTGTAACAGTCCCCCACTACCCACAATAAGTTGTAAACAGTCTTTTACTATACACAATATGTTGTAACAGTCCCCCACTACCCACAATAATTTATAACAGTCCCCCACTACCCACAATAAGTTGTAACAGTCTCTTACTATCCACAATATGTTGTAACAGTCCCTCACCAACCTCAATAAGTTGTAACAGTCCTTTCCTATCCACAATAGGTTGTAACAGTCCCCCACTATCCACAATAAGTTGTAACAGTCTCTTACTATCCACAATATGTTGTTACATTCCTTCTACTACCCACAATAAGTTGTAAAAGTCCATGACTATCCACAATAAGTTGTAACAGTCCCCATTATTGACTATAAGTTATGACAGTTCTCCACTATCCACAATAAGTTGTAACAGTCTCCCACTATCCACAATAAGTTGTAACAGTCCCCCACTATCTACAATAAGTTGTAACAGTCCCCCACTATCCAAAATAAGTTGTAACAGTTCCTCACTATCCACAATAAGTTGTAACAGTCTCTTACTATCCACAATATGTTTTAACATTCCCCTACTACCCACAATAAGTTGTAACAGTCCCCCACTATCCAAAATAAGTTGTAACAGTTCCTCACTATCCACA
>CABFOV010013128.1:0-10207 GCA_902141375.1 Timema poppense
TAACACTGCGATTCTGGTTGCCTACCTGGCAGGCATTTACACTTGTCTCTGAGCTCAAACTTGTGTGATTATCTCGGAAACGAAGAAAGCTAGACCGTTTCTCTAAGACACCTTTTTTTTTGTTAATTTTTAATCCTTGTTTTGTAATCATAAGTCAAAATTAGTAATACTTACTCTGACATATTTTATTGCGGAAAAAAGTGTTACAACCCCCCCTTTTTTACATGATGGGGGTGGGTAACGATAACAGCCCATTTAGTTTATTAATGATCAAGGTTTCCATAAGTAGTATACAAAGATTCGTTGTAATACCTTAATAAGTTTTCATAATATTTCCCACAATAGTCGTTTTTAGCTTTATCTTTAGGGGTGAATACCACCCTTAATATTTAAGATGGACCCTAGGTTGCTGATGTGAATTATTCTATTTTCACCCAAGGAATAGCCTGCCAAAGTGTGATGCAATGTTTTAGATACACGTTGTATATATATATATATTTATATAAGAGTTATGTTAGATCATATATATATATATATATATATTTATATATTAGTTATGTTAGATCATATTATATATATATATATATGAGTTATGTTAGATCATATATATGTTATGTTAGCTCACAAGCCCGTTTCCGGTAGAAGAAATTACGACTAAAGACTTAAAAGATTTTGACACACGACCACTCATTTTAAAGGTTAGGATTCTAAGATGTAGGAAAAAATAGTAGTTTTCCACGAAAACCCGTTTTTCAGTCTTTGTTTAGCAACCATGGTGACCGTTATTTGCTGCATGGCTGTAAATCTCTAAATATATATCTTTTTGGCTAAAAAATAATAACTTAATCTTTATTTGTTGGTCTGAACATATTCCAGTTATTTTCTCTTTGGATGAATATTTCTCGTTGGATAATGGTCACAACACATCTAAATTGAAATTCCCAAACTTGGGAACCATTAATTTTTAATTTCTAGCTATCTTACAGATAGAGAAAGTATTGTGTTTGTCAAATAAATGTTACGGAACTCCACACAGACTTTCTCGCTCTATTGTTTAAAAATGGAGATATTAAGTCAAAACTCGTAATATATGTGAAACGAAATAATATACACTATCAATCCCAAGCATATATTGCACTATACCTATGTAAAACATTTTTTGAGTCCCAGTTTTAAATTTTATAATTTTATTTTTTTTAAACTAATGTCCTCATTTGTATGTTTGGAACGATAAAAAAAAATCATTATTGGGTCCACAAGGGTCAACACTTCGTATTAAAATTTCGAATTCCTGTTAGTTTTTCGACTTTTTATAAGGTGCTACAAATCTTCATGCCATCGCATTGGTATTAAATTGTTCATTTATAAATTTTGACCAATAAAAAATGTAAATATTGACTATTGAGTCCAAAATGGAGATAGATCATTGTTGTATAAACATTTCTCCTAAGAGGTTTACGTAAAAATAACAAACTTTATGAGAGACTTAATTATATTTAATTATTATTATTATTATTTAGCACCACGTCTTACTACCCGTTCGGGTTATACGCTTATATTTAATTACTCTGTGGCATTAGAGAATTATTGCGTTAAGACTTAAGAAGTATTTATTTACAAATTAAGTTCAAAAAATTGTATTAAAATATTTGCCAATATCTCAGAAACTTTTGGTCTTATTAAAATATATTTCATCTAAAGTTTTTTTTATTTTAATAGTACAACAATTTTACAATGATAAGTTATTTAGTATCTAAAATAGTGTCAGATATACGGAAATTTCAGCTTTTGTAAAGTACCCTAAAAGTAATTTTCATGGGAAAATGAAAATAGCAAATTTATTTATAATCTTAATCAACGCCTAGATAGGAATTTTAACCAAAATCGTTAGAGCCGATTTTAAGAAAATCGATTTCTTCTCTTTTCGCCCTTTATTTTAAGTTCAAACAGACACATAGAAAGACGGCATTCAAATACCACTTTTTAGGGTTCGGGGGTCATGAGACGTTGGCATCCATCAACATTCGAAGTTAGATTTTTTTTTACGGTCGCAATACTTTACCTTCGTGTTCGAAAAGTTAAAAAATATTAATGTTTTCATATAGCTTGAATGTTATTGGTTTTATAAATTTATGCTTCAAATAAGATATTTGTATTATAAATATATCTACATATTTGTAACGATAATTTTATATCTCAAATAGTTTCGGAGATATTATAAAAAAAATTATAATTTACGCATCAAACCGGAGCCCTTAAAGTCATTTTGCGGAAGTATTAAGAGTATCCATTTTGTTTAGAATATTTATAAATGAGATTTAATCAAAATCGTTAGAGCCGATTTTGAGAAGATATGCATTTTCTCTTTCTGCCCTTCATTAAACTACCCTTAATTTTAGGGCTAGATATACAATTCCAAAAACCCCTTGGGACAACCCTATGAAAGACCTAGATACCAAGTTTTAGCCTCGCCGGTAAAATAGTTTAGGCTCTATTTGGAGGTACAGACAGACAGACGGAAATTCAAAAACCACTCTTTCAGATTCGGGGGGCCATGAAACGTCGATATTCATCAAAATCTCGAGCTCGAATTTTTTGACGGTCATAATACTTTTTATAGCTGTAAGATAGCGAGAAAGTAAAAAATCTAACTTGAGATTTTGATGAATCTCGACGTTTCATGGCCCCCCCGAATTCTAAAAAGTGGTTTTTGAATTTCCGTCTTTCTGTCTGTCTTGTATCGTTGCTTCTCCTTCACTCTAATATTTAGAGGAGGTAACAATAACTATTACAAAGTAGATATATGACAAAGTAGAGACCTGGAAATTATTCATAAGTGTAATAAGAAAATAAATAGGTACCAATAATAGATTTATTATAAAAAAAAATGAAAAGATTATATAGGGATACAATTGATAGCTGAAAACATTAATAATAGTCTGTTAAATTGAACACATGTAACTCTTAGAAGTATAAAGGAAAACATAAAGTTTTAATAATAATAATATTTAGCTCCGCGTCTTACTACCCGTTCGGGTTTTACGCTTTAAGTACTAATTACTCTATTGGATTAGGAATTGGGAAGGTTGAATTAGAGGAAGTGAACCCGCATTTGCGTGGAGGAAGAGTGGAAAACCATTGAGGAAAAACCACCCCAGTTCACCCGACCGAGATTTGAACCTCAATCTCCCCGTCCTCAGCAGTCGAGCTCAATACGACAAGCGCGTTACCCAACTACGCCACCGAGGCGGGTAACATTAAGTTTTAAACTGACAAATATGATAGGATTTACCAACTCCAAAAATATAGGAACTTCCCGTATCACGGGAGAATACGTGTCCAAGTCGACACGGAACAGTCAAATGGAAGTTAAGTTGATAGAGAGTATTGGATTCCAAAAACAGCCGGGCTAGCGCCAGACTACCACCAGAAGGGTATAAACAGAAAACATGGTGAATTAATTACTAATAAAAATATAAACTGCAAACCGTATAGATTTAGAGTTACTAAGCTAAATGTCAGCCTAACTAGCTAGCTTGATTTGAAATTAAGAAAGGTCCTATAGACACACAAAATAATAAATGGTAAAGAGGACGTGTTGAGCTGCTCGACTGCTGAGGACAGGGAGATAGAGGTTCGAATCTCGGTCGGGTGAACTGGGGGTGGTTTTTCCTCAATGGTTTTCCACTCTTCCTCCACGCAAATGCGGGTTCACTTCCTCTAATTCAACCTTCCCAATTCACTAATCCAATAGAGTAATTAGTACTTAAAGCGTATAACCCAAACGAGTAGTAAGACGTGGTGCTAAATATAAATATAAATAAAGAGGACGATCGGTGAATTACATTAGAAGATGGCTAACAATCAGGTGTCAACACAAACTTGTACTATGGCCGGTCCTTTCCCACTGGGTACTGACAGAGCACTCAATATTACATTTATACCACTACCCACTCCCAGGGGTATACATCAAATCTAGTACACACTAACTTTAAACACTTGGACTAATGAGGTGCCAACAAGGGGCAAATGAAAATACTAATCTTTGCGGGCCACTATACAACACTAGACCTGTTCCGCACTTTGCGTACCCAAAATAGTAACACAGAAAGAGGGGTGCCAGCAAGAATGCTGTGAGATATCCATGCACACCCTTCCAGGTCGAACACATTCCATTAAAGAAGCTCAACTAGGGTAGTTCTGTTCTTACACTGACCACGCGGGCGAGATAACCATCGGGACCGACAGTTGCTCAGCAAGCAAGCGATAGCGATAAGAAACGTTTTCAGAACTACTTAAATTTAAAGTAACTGAATATTGAGAAAAGTAGGGAATATCATTTATGTTTCACGTACTAAACCCGTCTAAACACCGGCCTTGTCCGTATAAAATAGAAACGTCGTCAACAAGGTAGTAGTTTTCAAATTTGGTGACACTAAAACTCAAATATAAGACACATGTATATCAGAGTAAAAGGCTATCAAAAGTAAATAAGAAACTAGTGTGTAAAACTGTTTCCAAACAAGACATTAAAACAATATATTTATTTCTACTTTAAAGTAAGTTAGTTACTAACGTGTAAAACACTGCGTGAAAAACAGTTTGAAACTAAAAATATTTATAAACTCTGAAAATCCGTGAATATAATATGACACTATAATTTTTTATTATAGTTAATTACTTTTCTGGCTAAACTATTAATGTTCAAAACTTCATGTTTGAGTGCAAACAATACATTAATATTATAATAGGAAAAATCACAACCTTTTTTGGGGAAGCAAGGCATGCGCTGAGCTTGGCCCATTAATTAATTACTGATCTTATTTTGTATTGATTTTTATCTTGCAAAACTATTAAGGTGCAAAACGCCATACTTGGGTGCAAAGTGGTAAAAATCAAAAATTTTGTATTGGCATTAAAAGAATAACATTTTAATATTAGGGGGCTACTCCTAACTTACCTCACCCCCCCAAAACAAAACAATCGTAGAGTCTCTGGGGATGGTTTGAAAAACTTAGTACTTGGGTGCAAAGTGGTGCTAGATAGGTGGAAAACGATGGCATATTTACATTCTTAATTTGAGGGTGTGAGGGCTGGAGGGATAGTGTGAGAGCAACTGGTCGAATATTAAAATCAGTGAGAAATTTTTGATACAATATTGCCAGGTTTTTAAATTTATAACTGGTACCCCAAAGATTAAAAAAATATTTGTTACCCCTTCCGGAACTCATACAGGGGAGGAGGGCCGTGAGGGGAATCTAGAGAGCGAAATCAGATAACTTGTTTCAACATTTTTGGTTCTAACTTCCATTATATTTGTGATAGAAAGGCCTACAGTGTATCAAATTAAGGACAGTTAAACTATTTACAATAGTTGTATATAATAAAATGGACGTAATCTGCGTGATACTATCTAAAAAAATGGGAATGAAGCTTTAAATATTAAACTCAACACAGCTATCAATGAGGAGGATGGGCATGCCATTGATGTTAGATAACCATTTGCTATGCTGGACAAATATGTAAGTAATATGCTAAGGCAGGCTACGAACACTACGTGTAAAGACTCTACAACATAGGCTGCAGCAGAAATTGAATTTATCAGTCTAATCCTTGAATGTCTACAATAGTGGGCTATAAATATGTCTGTCATCCAAACCACTTGTGAAAACATACGGGCAATGAACAACATGGTTTATCCTAGTATAATTCGGAAACAAATGAAGCAAAAACTCATTGACAACATTGGTGATGTTGAATTACACCTACCAGCTCGAAGAAACTAACCGGAAATAGCATATTAACAGAAACACGAGATGTTTCTATCGATGCAATATATCATTGAGGTAATAATACGGATGTGAACATGTGGTGTCTTTATGATATGATGCAGCTCTTTTACACCGAAAGTGCATAAATTACGCTCAACAATAGAAGTTCACAGGAAAAATGCGCACGCCTATGGACCTCATTCCACGTGAAATGTATTCATTCTTTAGATGGCTTGTCAGGGGGCGAGAAGAAATAATTTCATCAGTAAGAAAACCAACCGCTGTAAATAAAGCAGCCATGAGTATCTCACAAACTGGTATGGCTATGACATACAATAAGAGACAAATGTACCGTTGATGTACTGACAATATGCAGCCAATACATGTTAGGCCTCAACAAGTTGCCATAAGAATGGCAATTTATCAAACCACTAGAAACAAAAGTATTGTCAATCTGCTTCATGGATTGGGCTTCTCGATCAAGTATAACTGTCTTCTCAGGTATGAGGCTCAAATCGCAGAGTGTGATATGGATTATGTCTTGAGGAATAATGGAGTATATTTACCTGCAAATATGGACAAGAGCTGATAAATATTTTTTTGCAGCAGACATTGTTGATTTTATGGAAGATACCTCTAATCGAGAAAAAAATTGCAGATGTCACAGCGCTGGCCATTTATCAGCGAAAAGAAGCAGATGATAGTACACAAGTTAAACTGTGGAAAACGTCTGGAAATTGTACAATATACCTTCCTGACTGTTCAAATGTTATTAAAGATTGTTTTATGCCATCCAAACAGGTGATAAAATTCAAGATTTATCCTGACTTCAACCCAGCTTCTGTAAGCCACCCTGATATTACCGACATGAAGGCATGGCTTATAGGGAAGACATCCACAAAATCAGAGGTGCTTCCCTGCAAGATGGCACACACTGTGTAAGTGAAGACATGAATACTATATTCAATAGTGTATTATTTTTCGAGAATGTCTTAAGACGTTAATCTTTCAATATATGTACTGTACAATAAAACAAGCACAATATATGATTAAGTTGTTCAGCCTAGGTTCAAAGGATGTCAATGCCAAATTTAGTTAAAAATTGATCCACACATTTGGCAGTAATCGCGGAATAAACATAGAGACGGCCAGACAGAGAGATGAAACGTCAACTGTTCGAAAAACGTCGCTTCACTCATTAACAAATATTTCAACACTCCTACTCTATAAAATATGTATAAAATCGAATTTTAAAATAAGCATATACATTTAATTATAGTTAGAAACAGTAAGTTTTAAATACATTTCGTGATGATTTCAAGAACTAATGATCAAAACATATTTTATTTGAATAAGAGAAATATTTTATTAGTGAAGCTTGGGAACTTTTAGGAGTTATTACACTATTTTGCTTCCTTTTAAAGAAGTACTTCCGGTAATCACAAGTAGGCGACGTGAAATCTCCCCCTTGCATCAATCACTGGTGACAAAAGAGTTTGGTTAAACATTTTGGGAAAGTTAACTTGGGCGATTTCTCCCCTCCCCGCAACATATTTGATAGGAAGGAGATGTCACTAAGTATATACGGGCTGGATGACACATTTCCTCTATTTAAAAAATAATCACTGCAAAATTGATGTTAAAGTTAATGTTCCAAAAAGATATATATACTGTACACATTTAGTCCTCTTGTTCAGTCAACGGCATACATAATTACTGTGCATTCAAGACTACCCTGAATATCCTCGGTGTATATAGGATATATATATACTGTATATATATATACTGTATATAATTTTAACAAGAAGGACTAAGACTTTTAGTTCATCATTTAAACACCATACATACAAACTCACCAATTTAGTTAGATTTCTGACAACCCAGAGTTCCTGTGTTTAGCACGTACCTCTTTATGGGAACAAGATGTCCAACGGTATAGGAAATATAAACATTGCTCAATAAAACTAAGGAGTTAGGACTATAACATCTGGTTATAACTACTTGGTTAGATCCTTCGATATATCCTAATGAAACGTCTGATACATGATTATAGTATTTTCAATCCAAACCACTAAAAATAAATTTCACGTTGTGGTCATCGTATTCGGGTCAGATGTTGAGCACCTCTGCTCAACGTTATGATCAAAACTGACAACCCTGACTGGTCCAGGGCCATCTAACGAAATATTGGGGTGCTCTATTGTCTAGTTAACCGGTAAGCCTCCAGTATTTTATTTTCATAGGCTCACCATTGCAGACTATATGAATTGGTTTACGATATTTTCGAGTATTTTGTCAAAGACGCGAAATTGTTAAGTGATCCTTTTATTCCTCGAAACTAATAGGATTGGAACTGAGGACCATTAAACCATTAAATAAGCTTGCCCCCTCTAGATTTGTTTCTCTCTATTAGACAGCCTGGTAAATTAAGCTAAACGTAGCCAAAGCATTAAAAAAATAAGAAAATAAATGCACAGTTGTGTCAAAATAGATATATTTATATAAACGTTATACATTATAAACACTTACTTGCCTTAGGTGTATAAAGCTATATATTTTTTCTTTGATCATATCCACTTTCAGTAGACAAATTTGAATGCTTTCAAGAGTTAATGTTTTCTCCCTCTTAGGACCTGTGAAGACGTCAGTGTATTAAATATTTATCTTAGATCAACAACATACATTTCAAAGTGTCTTCCTCCCAGTATTTTCACATCCTTCACTTCCTGTGCCCTTAATTTAGTGTAAATTATGGATAGCATGGAAGGGCAGCTATACGCGTAGCACACTAAATATTTGTTGTTGTTGTTGTATGTTGGATAAGTACACATCGAGACACCAATTACCATAAAAACAAACAATCTTCAAATAGCTTAACTGTGCGTCTGAGTGTGTTAGTGTGTGTTCGTGTGTGTGCACTACGCCTTACATTTTCATATGATCCACATATTAACGACATTAAGTTAGGGATAAGGCCAAAAAGAGGGGTCACCACCATTGCCATCTATAGGCTGGCTAGCCGGAATATTAATCGAGCATATGTTCGAACTCGAAAAATTACCGAAATATGTTTTTTTGCCTCATTAGCCTAGTCAACAATGAAATTGGAAACAGTAGTTTTTTTATTTTAAAATAATTTTATTTCTATTTTTTTTAAATATAGGTAAAACAGTTTCACTGGTCTCAATAATTCAATAGTTTTTAAAGAAGAATACAGAACCACTGCAAGATTTAACTATTGGCTCAACTGTATTACTTTGGTGACCTGGCGGTCTAGGGGTTAAGGTGTCAGACTTCTGTGCTGGCGGCCGGGGTTCAATACGCGGTGCTAATAATAATAATAATAATAATAATAATAATAATAATAATAATAATAATAATAATAATGATACAAAAGCGTATCGGAATTCCTTAATACTAAACTCAAAGAGGTCACCATAAGAACCTCTTACACAAAACTCACTTCGTTCATATATTACACCCCCAAGTAAGGTCTTTCTTGTTCTGAGAATACTTATATTAAATTTCGTTCGGTATGGCCAATGCAAGGCTGTAGAGTATTTGGTTTCGGGATATGAAAGCAGACAAAACACCTTTTTCATGTTTCGGTGCCACCTTTACCTAACAAAGATGAACCCACAAAGGGATAAAATATTTAAAAAAAACAACTCAGACCCTTTCACATTTGCTCTTTATATTTTGAGCTAGCATCTTTAATTTAAGAAGCAATCATTGTTCGAACCTATCGTCACATTTATAATAGCCTCATTTACAATTCTTGTGAACTTTGTAAGCTTACCAATATGCTTAAACAAAACGCATCTCTTCATTAAAATAAATAAAGTTTATATAGAGAATGAATCAAAAAGAAGTTTTAGAAAAACAAATGTTTGGGTCACCCATTGTCAATACCTATAGAATGGCAGATTGGCGTATAACCCGAACGGGTAGTAAGACGCGGTGCTAATAATAATAATAATAATAATAATAATAATAATAATAATAATAATATATGACATACCCCTTGCCTTTTTCTCCCCTCATAGACAGTGTAAAAACTAACCAATAGAAAGAGTCCTGGCGACAGGTGTTGTGAATGCTAGCTTCTTATTAGTATAGGGGATTGGCGTCTTCTGTCAAATACTACGAAGTTGTTCCTTTTATCAGGATTTGACGCAGTTATTCTTTTAACAGAAAAGATGATTTAAAAATATATTTTAGGGGTGAAATCCTTTTCATATTGTTTCTGAGAAGCGCGTGTTTCTTCATGGATGAATCTTAAAAGGATACTCTACATATATTACCTTAAATTATTATTATTATTATTAGCACCGCGTCTTACTAACCGTTCGGTTTATACGCATTTACGCTAATGTGAAATGGTAGGGTGATTGTGAGATGAAATGAAGGACCTACAGTTTAACGTGGAATCCGAA
>CABFOV010013129.1:0-10202 GCA_902141375.1 Timema poppense
TAGTTTATTTGGGGGAGCATGAGGCAGCGGCACGAACCTCGCGCTATGGCTGTCGGGGGTATAATGAACATTGGCTCTTCTGCCACAAAGCTCTGTCCCGGAACAAGCAGCATGAACCACGTGCTATGGCGATTGGTGGTAGAGTGTGGTAATTGGTTGCCCTGCCTTGAAACCCCCTCCTCCTTCTCAACCCTGGCGCCCGTCTACCGGGTCGACAAGACAAGAATAGATCGTGACCTCAATTACGTAATCATTGCATATTATGTCACAACCCTGTCGCCAGGTTGGTGGGCAGACAAGCCAAGTTGGGACAAGAATAGGTCGTGACCTCAGCAACCTGGGTTTTCCTTGGCACCAGCATGGCGGTCCAACAAGACGAGTTGAGACAAGAATAGATATTGAGGTTATTGACCTGGGCAAAGGGGTTTTCCCTGGTGCCAGGTTGGTGGGCAGACAAGTCGAGACAAGAATAGATCGTGACCCTGTACTTCTCGTGACGTCGAACGAGAGAGGGAGGGTATAAAGAGGGGGCCCCACTTGGTTGGCTATTTATAAGCGTTTGTAGAGCAACTCAAGATGGACAGGTTACAGCAGCTGGTAAATATTTTCGACGCCGTGCAGACCGTAAAATTCTGTGATCTAACCGTAGATCAAAAGTACTCGCTGGATAAATTAAAAGCTGTCAATACAAAGTTCGGGAGACGCTTAATAGCCTATCTAGATGGCGAGTTTTGTGTATTTTTACCCTTTCGTTTTGGTACTCTAACAGATGAAGACGTGTGTGAGTTAAATAAAGAAAAACTAGTATTTACCTGCGCCGGAATAAAACCCGGTTCACCTACCATTGTGAACGTTGAACGCGTTTAAGAGACGCGTCAGTTAACAAGAACAACATCGGGCAGCGGAGCGGTTAGTACATAACGTTTAGCTCTCAGGTACGCTCACCATGCTTAGATCCGGCTATATTAATTTAATGTTTGTGGGTCATACGATTGAAGGGCGTGCCTATTTGACGGTAGAGAATGTTCACATCGTGGCGTTGAGTGATAGACAAGTAATTTACAAAGTAGAGGAGAGAGGCTGCATAGAGTTTTGCGACGCTACCTGTCACACGATAAGAGCGATGGAAGTACTACCTTATGATAGAATCGAGGAAACGTACATGTGTGATATGACGTGCGCCGTGTATAATTTCTGCAAGGGGGACATTGTGTCTGTGTTGCCACGCCCACCACCACCGCCTATCAGATCTCCACACCACCCGCCACCTTCCTTCATGACGCCACCACCTTCACCCCCAGAGACACAAGCGTAACCGCCCCCAGAGTCACCCGAGTACCCCCCACCAGAGTCGTCTGTCTACCAGTCACCTGCGTGCCCACCCTCAGAGGCGTCTACCCACTCGGCGTCAGATACATCGGCGTACCCGCCGTCAGAGTCGGCTGTCTACCTGTCAGCAGAGTTACCTGAGTACCCACCACCACCGGAGGAGGAAGTAAAGTCCGAAGAACCCGTAAATCTTGAGGATTTAACAATTTACAAAAATTATTCAAATGTTAAAATTATAGGTGAAACGCCCGACGACTACATACTCGGTCTGGGCCGTTTCGGTAACGTTTTCCTTCCAAAGTCAGTCTATTATTTGGATTGTAAGCGCTTTAAATCTAAAGCACGCTGTATGATATAATTTTGGAGGACAAATTGTGATGTTTAAAAGTGAATTAATAAACTAGACGTACTCTGCTGCCATCATTGGAGCTAGCAGTGACATTTTGAAAAAAACTGTTAGAGTTTGTGAGTAGAGCGAGTGTTTATTTCTTTTGCTGCATCTCCAATTGACATTATGCCATTTAATTGCTGGGGATTTAACGCAAAGCTCTCCAATCTTATTCGGCACAAAATTCAAACACCTCCAAATGCTTCTCACCAGGATGTCTGTTGGGACGAGGAGGTATTATGAATTGCGTTAGACCTGAGGAATACAATCGTGTCAAGTGCTTAAACGAACTTGAGAAAAACAAAAGTTATAACGTTGTGCTATCGAAAGAGACCCCCAGTGAACCTAATGTTTTGATTGAGTTTGTTGGAAGAGTAAGATTGCCAGGTAAAAACTGTGGAGACATTGTCAATATACGCTCTAGTGCCTCTCAACGTGTAATTGAATTATTTTGGAGAGTGCTCCTACTCATTTTCTATATTGTAGACGTATTTTATATGTATTGGTCAAAAGACCTAAATAATATTGATGCTTGTTGTTGTTATGAATGTTTTAAATTAATAATTTGCTGATTGTCAATAAAAAACTAGCAATAAAATGTCGTTATTATTTTTTAAATTCTTAAAATAAGTTGGTTGGAGAGTCAAAGACGTGAAGGAGATGTCAACATTGTTGTTGTGACTTACGTTGCTACACAAAGAGAAAGGATTTTGTCCATAATGTTTGAGACGGAGCTTCTAGGATAGAGCGAGGGTGTAGACGTTAAAACGCAAACATAACAATTTTATAATATTTATTCCCACAACACTTACACACAAAAAATTTAATGTCTGCAAAAAAAATCACAAGTAATACACTTATGAGGATCTTAAAATTATTTTAAATTAATATGTTGTTACATTTTAAATATGAAACTATACACGCTGGCATAATATATAACATTTACACAAAACAAATTAATAACTTAAACAGCAACAAGAAATTTAACGTTCGCAAAAAAAAAATTGATATAATATATTTGTAATTAATAGAAAAGGGAGGATTAAAATAATTTCATGGCGTACTGTTTACTTATTATATATCAATGGTCGAAATAACGGGGCACAAGCTTTCTCATAACAGCGTCTATATCGATATCCGGATCACTATCTTCATCTGGAGAGTTTGTAATTAATATTGATGGATATACAAAATAAAGAATTTAAAACGTTTAAATCGTAAAAGGTTTTGGTAAAAAAATGCTACCAACTTAAAATATCACATACCCACTATGGAATCTCCCCCCATGACATGGGTTTGACGACGCACACAGGTCTATTAGGACGGCTCCTTATAGTAGGAAGGGGGTGGAGTGTTTTGTAAAGGGTCCAATAGTTTGGGCATGGCTGGAGGATAGTGTCCTGGTTGTCAACCTGTTGCGGCGGGCGTCTTAGGGGATTGTTTTCGACAAATGTGCGCAATCTGATGGTGAAGGGGGTGTCCGGTGCTATTGGGGATGAGGGAGGAGTGCGGCGTTGCGAGAGGTTGCGTACATAGGTGTATGGTGATGGAGGTTCACGACCCTCTGCGGATATGCTGCAATTCCCCTGCTGGTGAGCTGGCCCGTGGGTAGTTGGAGAAGAGTCCAGTGCCTCCGTTGGCTCGGGGTTGTCCCTTGAGGCGTGGAGAAAAATCCCTCGTTGTGTAGCCGTGTTCTGACATAAATAATCAAGACTTTATTTACCATAGGGAGGGATGCGTTTGATAAATATTATCAAATCCCTATAAGATAACACTAATATTCACATTACCTACAAGATAAACCTAATATTATCAATACCTATGAAATTTTGACAGATTGATTAACCTAGTATTGTAATGAATGTTGTAATGATATTAAAAAACTATTTTAATTTGAAACATATTTGATGGAATTCATAGTTTACGCATTATAACGAAAATATTTGTTTGTGGTTTTTTTTTTCAAAACAAGAAGTTCGTATTTTAGGCACACACATCCCTAAATGCTTTATCTTGAAGGGAGCGTGGACCCGCATTTTAAAAACCTGTGGCTTAGGGCAGTCAATTATTATAAACACTACGGAATGATCCCTTGGCTGTGGCTTGACGACACCCACGGGTCTATTGGAGCGGTTCCTTATAGTAGGAACGGGGCGGTGTTTTTTGTGGAGGGTCCAATAGCTTGCTTGTGGTTCACCGATAGCGTCATGGTTGACTAATTGCTGCGGAGGGTTGGTTGGGGGTTATTTACAAATAATAAGATATGTTATTATTAGCAAGCCGTCCTACTATCAATCCTGATTATACCCACTTGCGCATCGCTAACCTAACACTTTAAACACATAGCGGCACTCGGTACTATACCATAATATACTAGTGAATACGCATTTAAATCAAACTCTTCTAATCTAACACATTAATCAAACAGATAATGTCGGATAGACGGTTAGCTCAAACATGGGTTATGCATAGATTAAGCACCTAGCCTTTATAGGCGGATTTTAAAAAAAAAGGAGTCGTTTAGAGAAGGTGCAAATTTAACTCTAGCATATAAATAGCCAACTTAAAATTAAATAGTTGAATCAGCCCTATAATGTCCGATAGCCGATTAGACCAAAATTTTGACTCAAACATGAATCATGAATAGATTAAGCAAATGCTAGCTTTTGGAACAGTCACAAACTTAACCCTTGCAAATACACTTACAATTTAAAATTAAAAATCAAACACTTTTTAAGCTAAGTAACAGAAGAGAATTGAAATACATTGTGTGGATGATGATGATGTATTTTCCATTGTCTTGATTAATCAGGCGCGCGCGTAACTTGTTTATTCCACTTGACTTAGAAGAAGGCAGGGGGGTTGCTTGAAACTCATCCCTATATATATATATATATATATGAACCAAAATCGCCTTTCACCCGAGAACCAACGCCCTCCTTTCTAATTTACATCGAAAATAGAATCGGAAAAATACGGAAGGTCTCACCAATACTTGAGCAATATTAGTTTTCAGCAGCACTTATTGTGTGAAATATTGGCTCGGTACAATTGAAATTTTAAAAATAACGCACGTTAGTAACGATAAAAAATTATAGCGTATTGTCTTTACTCTTTTTGCTCTTATCGTTAATGAATGCCTCCCTGGAAACAGTCAGATCTGGTTATGAATCATAAAAATAAAACATTACCGGGTACAATTGGGTTGTTCTTTACTATACAGACCAATTTTCATAGAAAGTGTCTTTTATGGGGGCGTTACATCCGAGGAGTTTTTTCTCACAAAATTAACGCTGCCTGTTCGTGCAGCAGTGGGTACACTTTGTTTAACAAATACCCTCGCGACATTAACCGCGCTCGTACAGGCTTTCTAGGACTCGCAGCTACGTAAACTAGCTGTGTTTTCCACTCTCCCTCTACTCAAATGCAAGATCACTTCCAAAAACTTTCTATATATTGTTGCAAGTAAACTACGCTTAAATTATTTTATTTTGGATAAATAAATAAACTCTATTATTGATAATGTAAAAGAGTTCCAGTGATACCAAGAAAATCATTTGGGATCAAATAGTTAAGCTCATTTTGTAAAATATCGAATTTAAAATAATCACCAGCTAGCTATACGAGTTGTTTTCCCCCAAGAACAAATATAATATTAATTGCCAAATCGAACAGCTCCCCCCTTAAAAACGGTTTTGTCGTACAGCTAAGATATATTTAAAATTAATTAGTAATAATAATAATTAGCACCGCAATTTACTACCCGTACGGGCTACACGCTATGTGTTAGTAAAATTGTCATAATACCACCAGGTATTTAATATATTAATGTTACATTTATTGTAATGCAAAAGAAGTGGAGTTAGACTATATATGTAAAATAAATGTTAAGTCATATATATACTAAGCTCATTTGGAAAATGTTTGTTATAATAATACTTTCTACGTATTTCAGACAATATTGTGACTTCTAAGAGGCGAACTGAGGCCACTAATATTTAGACTGTATACATTTATTTAGAAGTGTTCGTTAAGTGGAGTTCCGGATCTCTGATAATTAGTATCCCCTTATACCTTCGAAATATATAGGACAGCCAGTGACGTAGTACGGTTCAATGATTAAAAAATGGCGGTCACGTGTTTGACAAGTGTAAGCAGTTTACTACTCTTCTTTTCATCCAAATGTGGGTACATTAAATTCCACATCTAATATCGACTAGCCAGTGCAAGATTCCGATCTTCAGGATTGATAGATTCCTGAGAGTACATCAGCATGCTTGAGGCACTACTTTTAAATTAGTAGAGTGACATTCTTACTTAGTAAAGGTGGTAGAGATTTTATCTTAAATGGGTAAAACTCTCTCTTCTCGAGTTCAGCTGCGGTCAATTCCCTCATGGAGGAAATTTAGACATTGCAACAAAACCTTACCGGGAGTTGTTAACCCTAAACTTATTTTTGTTTATAAATATACTCAAGAGCATATTTCAAATTGTAAAAGCGAGCCATATTGTCGGGTGCAATTGTCCCCAGACAAATTTGCTGAATGCTTGTAAAATAATGTATAACTAACTATCTCTCTCTCTTTCTGTGAAGGGAGGTTTGAGACTGGTATTCGACTGTTAATAGAGTTGTGATTTAATCTATGTCGAATGGCTAGCGTCAATTGTTAAGACGTCTAAGGAATCACCTGTCTGTGAGGCGTTATCATATCTGTCCACAGAGCCAACTGTCCAGGCTTCGATTCCCTGTATGGCTGAAAATGCTGGTTTAAGAGGGAATAGGCTTTGTACCTAACTAGTACATCAATTGAAGCAAAGATATGGTCTTACACTCATATTTTTGTAGATACACACGTCAGGGGTTCGAAACTGATATTAGCTCCACGTCACGATGTTTTGCAGGGATATCGGATTCCAGTAAGGTGCTTCCCAGTCTCGCTCTCCATGCAAATGCGGTGGTTTTTCTTCCCTGTCCTTTCCTTGTTTCAAAATAAAAGTAGCTATGTTGTTACCAAACTTATATCAAATATAATTATTTGAGCTGGAGACCCCCTAGCGGACCAGGTTTCGAAACCCCTGCAGTTTAGTATACTGAGAGAGTGCTGCCTTAGACCTGTAGGGTAGTTTTTCACTCTCCCTCCACGCAGATGCATGGCTCTTTTCCTATAAACTCAAACTTTGCAATTATCAATGCGCTAGCGTGATTAGTACTTAAACGTTTAACACGTACATGGTGACAGTAGATGTCAAACAAAACAAATATTGGTAGGATTTTATCGTGAGGACGGTACCCCCTTCAAATCCCTGTCGTGCGTGTGTACTGAGCTCAGTTTCCTCACTCCACGGTTTGTGTCCCAGACGGCTAGTAAGACGCAGCAGTCCTAGACATGTAGAACGATGGGAGGCCGTGTGTGTGTTTTGTAAACGGATGCACCTGGCAAAAAAATTTTTGTTCGAATCTATGTTGGAATATCTGCTGAGGTGTACTGTTGGTAGCTCTCACTAAAGGGCCTCCCACTCTCCCGCTGCGTAAACGCTGGAACATTCCTTATTCCCCCCTCCGCACGCATAATAAATAATAGTTTTGGCCGTTTTCACATTTCAACCCCTCGCAAATGATGCTACATCACTAATTTTACTATTCTGTCTCTCTCTCCCTCATTTGGTTCTCACGCTAGCCCGAAGAGATAAGTTCGAATCCTTGTCGCGCATGTGTACCGAGGCCTGTTTTCCCCCCTCATCTTCCGTGTCTTGTGCTCGGGTAGTAGGATGCAGTTATAAATACCGATAAGCTTAACTTCGTAGTTATTAGCAGGGGGGAAGGAAGGGCGGGTATTGAATACAGGTGAAACGTATCGTACTGCATTCACACAAATGCAGGTACATTTTATATCTTCCTCGACGCGGATATTACTTAAGAATCTATGAAGTTATATATTATTCCGCCAAAATATAGTTGCGAACATTAATTTTTTTTTCTGTATTAGTGGTTTGAAGAGTAAAACGGTTGTTTTCACTTTATACGTGGGTAGCAATTTACCGTCACATTGCATTGTATACTTGAATCGTTTGTCACATAGGCTAAGATGTCGCTAGACGGGCGATGACGAAGTGATCGCTGTTTGAATTAAACGGGGGTACATATTCTACCTGGCCTTAAAAAATCTAGCCGACAGGTAAAGAGCCTTCAAAAATTGGTGGCGATGGCTGAAGTACGGCCGTTCTAACAGACATCAGTTGTGCTAAAGACATCGCGGTTCGAATACCGGTGTGCGCGCGCCATCAAAATTTGTATACTTGCATCGGTGGGCGCATGGTCTAAGACGTCACTGACGGGAGGGGGAAGCTACGTTTGAGACCGTGTATATAAGCTCGGACCAGAGAAACTCTTGAGCAATGGACGGACGTAAACCTACTTGATTATTACTTGTTTAATTCTAGTCAATCCGTATCTGGACTTGCCGCTTAAGGGACGATGTTGGAATCAACTCCCTGCAGGGTATACTGTTGGTGAAACACCGGGTGCGTGTGACTTACTCAGTTAGTTATGGCAGGGGGTTTGAATCCCTGCTGAAGTGTATGGTTTCCCTCTTCCACCTTACTCCTCCCTGTTCAAATCTCAGTCAGGTGAACTAGGAGTGTTTTTTCTACACTTCTTCCGTGCAACTGCCTGACACAAGAAATTACAAGTACCAGCATATTTGGAACAAGAACCAATAAGTTTGGAACAGGGGAAAGGAGGTTAGGAGGGGATTTAGAAGATGGGCGGGAGGGTGTGTGTGTGTAAATATTCAATGGTCTGTTTAGTAAACGCGGGTACCACATGGACTTTTTTTTCTCACTCGCGCAAATGTCGGGTGCATTGAGGTGTTCGTTGTTCCTTTCTAGGGTGGTGGAACACCTGGTGTGTGTGATTAGTCGGGAGCCCGTAATTGACCAAATATGTTGGACTAGGATTCGAACCCTCCCAACTATCGGTGTTTTCCACTCCCCCTCTACGCAATTGTGGACGCGAATACACCCCCTTAGCACAACATGAATAAGCTTAGACGACTATGAAGCCCTCCTTGTCGTACCAGGCGTAACGTATTTTAAAATCTAAGTCAAAGCACCCTAATCACGCAAGGGAGATTAACGCTGTTGTCTATTTCCACATCAGGGATATCCAGTCTTTTCACCATCCCTCCACGCAGATGAAGGTACTTTCAACCTTGGGTAAACAAGTGAGGAGGCCTTTGTTCTTTAACACCTAATATGATTTCGGCACTTATTCCGCTCTTGCATCGTACGATTACCAGTTCTGGTGCTAGTTGTTTATTTTAATAAAAGAGCGCGTGGAAAGCTCGATTTCGGACAATGGAATATTGTTTTAGCTGAGAGAACACTATATTATGAATAAAACACTTATTAATTGGTCAGAAATATTGTTCTCTGAAAAAATAATATTCATTTAATATTTTTATTACAGGCGACCATCACCAGTAAAGGATCTATCCCCGAGACCATTTTTAGTCCCTATGTCTTCCTTTCTAGGGTGGTGGAACACTAGGTAATTACGATCGAGTTTCCATTTTAGTTATGGGAAGGTCGGGGGTTTGATTCCGTGACAAGTTATTTTTTTCATAACTCGGGAAAATTGAGCTACATTCCCTTAGTAAATCTGGTGGCGATGAACAGGATATGTGTGGATGTGTAAATATTACATGGTCTTTCGCTTTTTACATGCAGTTTATTAGAAACTCACTGTTCTTTTACATTATCAAGAATGCATTTTATTTATTTATGTGAAATAAAATAAGCGTAGTTTACTTGCGGTAGAGTATAGAAAGCTCGGATTTAACAGGAAAAATCTAATATTTTGGCTAATTCACGTATAATTTAAATATTAGAACCGAACAGGTAGTAAGACGCTGTGCTAGATATTTGACTTTAAAAGGGCCAGTTGAGGGTTGCATCTTGAACATGTCTACTTTCATGGGTTGTGCGAGGTGGAGTGTTAGTTAACTGTATTTTCCCAAGCAGAGGCCTGGTGCGACTCTGTGTGTGTGTGTGTGTGTGTGTGTGTCTATTCTTGTCTTTTCAAGACGCCTCATCGATGTGTAGAGGTTCATTACCCCCAGGAGGAAATGACTGGCTCTGGAGGGGAGTGGGGGAGAATTCCAGTGTTCGGACCGTTGAAAAGTGAAAGGGAGGACTTGGCCAACAAACGCCACGGCCTGCTCTCAGTCGATGCGTTGCTGTATATGAAAGAGGTTCACAACCCGTTTCACTGTGACCCACGGATGCACGCATGCTGTGAACCATTTATCACATTTTACCCCCCGACAACCATACCGAGATGTTCTAATAAACTACAACGCCCTAAAACTCCAACACCTCTATCTTACCAATTAATTAATTAACAATAATTAATTGACAATCATTAATAATTAATCAGCAAGAACCAACATGTCAGGATTGGGGGTTGTAGTGTTGGCCAGGGGGG
>CABFOV010013130.1:0-10199 GCA_902141375.1 Timema poppense
AACACAGGCGATATAAAAGTATAATCAAACAGCTCACCTTGCGGAGAAGTAGGAACACTCGATCTCGAGCTTGTTGTTTGGACACGAGTTCCAGCCCAGACTTGTGGATAGCGTCCTCGTCCTCCGTTATGCGCTCCTCCAATAAGACAAACCCGCCGGGCTTGAGAGACGCAACCAGGTTGTCCAACACTTCCCTAGCTTGGGGCAACACGTCCACACCGATAACAAGGTGTAGGTTCTGGTCCAAGGGAGCTGAGCTCGCATCCCGGTTTACAAACTTCATTCCCAGATTGGTAAAACTTTCCACTTTGGCATACTCTTCGGCGCGGGAACCGGCCACTGTTATTTCAACCTGGAGAATTGAAACTATATAGCATATAGATTGCTCTCATTCACGTGATAAGATGAGTTAAATAAATCAAAACTAATTATAAAATAATGTACTCGTGAACTATTTTGTTTGTTCTTTATACAGGATTAGTCTTCACTCGTTATTTTAAGAAAGTGAGTGTGTAATTGTTAAAGTGAACGTATCGGCTATTTACTGCCATGATGTGTCATTAAATGACACTAGATATTTTCTTTGAAGGAATATCTTCGTGTTGGACAACCTGTATAGAACGAGTGAAACTAGACAAGAATATGAATGATGAAGGGCTGCTTCGAAAGTTGAGCAGGGGAGTATTTAGTGTAAAACTAAGGACTAGATTTGTTTGTATGAACGATAGTATCAGCAGTTTAAAATACGTATTTTATTCAAAGAGCAGATAAATTCCTTACACTACACAAACATTCATATATAATTTAATATGTATGGAATAAAGTGGGTAAATATGATATAATGGTAGAAAATGAAACACAAATAAATATTTGCCAGTGTGTTTTTCTTTGATTTGTTCGTTTTATGCATTTATATATTATTTATTTCATTATATCATGTATAGTTCAATGGTACATTTGGGACTTGAAAATTCAAGAAAATGAAAAATCTCGATCTCGTCTCAAAAGTTAAAAAATGATTCTAGAAAATTTGATAAGTTAATAAAAAAAGAAGCAAATAATGGCCCTAATAAATTAAAAAATCAAGCCAAGAATTTATTATTTCTAATAATACTGTAGTAACCTAAAAATAGGCCATATTACTCCCCCTCCCCCCAAACAGCCTTTATTAAGAAATGTTTTTGTTATAAATATTGTTTTTCAACATCTTACTTTGACAATATAAGCTCTTGCACTACAAAATTAAATTAAAAATGTAAATGGTGTTAATTGTAACCACCTATCAATTTTTTTCAATTGCATTTAAATTGTGAATGAGTTTTATATCAAGTGTTTGAATGAACTATTGTTAGAGATGGCTCCAAACCACTATTTCTCGAATCTGAATCCTATCACATTGTTAGAAATTTTAATGATTTACAAATAGACCTACATTACACAATATAACTCTTAATTAAGATTTATTTTAATCAACCCCAACCCCCCCTCGCAAAATACTGGTTAAAATCCAGCCAAATTAAACAATCTAGACTCATATTATTGTTTAAAAATCAAATCAATCAAATTTTTAGTGTCTTTTAGTTATTTTTAAAAGTGTTGTTGGAATGAGTTAAGTTTCTAAAAAACATGTGAAATAAACAGATTAGGCCTAGATATCCTTTGATCAACTCTAATCATCATGAAAGGATATTTTATTGTATTAAGATGGCAAAAATAAAAATACAAACGGATATTTTTAATAAAGACTAAAACAACATACATTGGAAATAGTTAACTCAATAATGTCAAAGTATGTTTTATTATTATTTTATTATATATCCATTATCTATCTTCTTGTAGAAAACTAGAAATATATCTATTTCTGAGAATACATTCTATTTAAAACACGAACATATGTTCGACTACAATGTGTTCATTCCCATTTTATAAGGCAGGACTACGTTTGAATATTTCTACAATTACTTCAATAACACATTTTTAAAATATTAAACTCTATGTTAAAATCAATTTAAAAACAAATGATGAATTAGCAAGTCGTTATTTGATTCTTAAAACTCGAGAGCGCTTACTAAGTGATCAGATTACCTGAATTGATTTCAAACAAACAAATCGATATACAATACGTAGGCCGGTAGAGATAAATAAACAGTTTTATCGCTGTCTGACTGTTGACAGTATTTATTGTTTACGTAAACCCAACAAAATGTCTAACTTAAGGATCGTAAACAATAAATTGGGGTTCTTTGCATAGTTGTAGATAATTAAAACCAGTTGGGTAGTAAGAATTAATAGTATCTTTATTTTAATCATTACTTGGACGAGTAAACAGATATGTCATGGCGGCTGACTTTGTATTGAATTTAATGTATTATTTCTGTTAAAAAATGCCATAATCTGTTTTAATTACTTTGTGTTTATTTTCAGTTTGTGAAAAGTTTTAGTTTCCCATAGAGGGGGGAGGGGAGAGTACTACGCACCTAACAATATTTTTTTTAAATAATTATTTTATTCATGCTAATCTCCTTTGTCTGACAAAATAAAGATTAGGGATTAATTTGTGCTTTTCAGGTAGGTCTAACTAAGTAATTTTTGAATTCAAAATATTATGCTTTGTTTATGAGGTGAAAGATTCAACGAACGAATCCAGTAAAACACCGAATCCTTGAATCTCTAATACTTGTCAGGATTCGGTGGATTCGAGGATTTGACGGGTTCGAGTGGCCCATTTGTAACTATTGTATAAGACAATCTGAAGCGAGCGCCAGCTCCAATGTCGAAAAGGAACTCAAACTATATATTTACTTTAATACAAATAATTTACATTTTTGTACTTTCAAAGGATGTTTTCTCGTGGCCCGGATTGTAATAATTGTTCTTGCGCACCCCTAATTTAAAGTGTGCAAGGTCAACTTTTAGCTCAGCTCAACTGTGAAAAGTTCAGCCTGAAGCCTCCCATATTAAAATTAAGAGAAGCATTAAAATATTTCCATACTCACATGAATTATTGGTTCAGACTCCAATATAGAAACCACATCTGGAGCGAGCAGAGAATCTGCCGGCCTAATCCCGGCCAGTTCCGCTACTTTCAGCTTGAGCGCGCCACTGGAGTTCTCGAGAACTACTTGCAGACTGACAGTTAGGGCCTGTTCACGCTCTCTACCATTGCTGTCCAGTGTGCTGGACTGCAAACAAAGCAACATTCGCACAGTGTTTTACTAACGTCTCACACGCAAGATACATATTAACAGAACAAGAGAGTTAACCGACTTCAAGAACAAGAACAAGAACAACGTTATAGACAAATACCAGTTTAGGTTTGAGAAGTCCAGTGTTAACATTTTGTAATTTTTCTGTGTTACAAATCAACAAGGAAACTTTTGCTCTTATAAATCCATTTAAATCTCGCCACGTGAATTACTAAAAAAAATATGGCTCTGATTTTGCAAGCACCTATAGCCAATCTCGAGAATAATATGACCTTGATGATCATAATTTTACTCATAAATTAATTAATGTAATCTGTATAAAATAACCAATCTTTTTGTAGATTTTATTTGATTTGATTTTTAGTAAAATATATTAAGATTTCATCTAAATTAACAGCAATTTTAGTTTATAAGCAATTACTATTTGTGTACTTAAAAAAATCAAATATTTATGAATGTCATGTTCCTTGCACATGCAATGCAATCGTTCAATGTGAAAGAAACGTCTTACGTTGGTTTGGGCCTGTTGAGAAGATGAGTGGGGATCGAGTGAAGGAGCAAATATGAAGGTAGAGTGTGGATCAAAAGGATGGGTTAGGCCATGTAAGAAGTGGATAAATGTTGTAGACGAATGTGTGGAAAAGAAAACCTTAATAGTTTTAAGAATAAAAGAGCATGTTTGACTGTGTGTATGGATATTGTTGAAGCGAAGGGAGTATGCAAGGATAGGGAAGTGTGGATGGATTAAATACGGAGTTGTGTTTTTTTAGCGGTATGTACTGTTTCTGGTCTACCCTCTAAGTGAATGGCATGATGAGTCATGTATGTATGAGTTCTCTAATGCAACAAGATTAATTTTCAATATTACCTTGTTTAGAGGCTTAATATTACTAAATATACAACCAACAAGAATGAGGAGTTAAGAGAGATAAGAAGGAAGAATGTATAATAGGAACACAGGTTAACGTCACATGTCACTGTAGGCACCGTATTTCTTATATCTACTAGATTATTAACATAAGACGCAGATAGTATTAGTACCATCAGAACCAAGTAGGTGGGTGTCTGTTATATTCTCTCAATTTCCAAGTTGTATAATTGAACGTAGTAAGAGTGAGGAAATGTTCGTACCTGTGTTTTCCCCGCTCGGTCGTACGGCACAAACGCGTACTTCTCCAGCTTCGGAGCCGCCTGGACTTGCTGCCTTCTCGGAGCGAGACTGGCCTTCATGCCCCGGAGCTCCACCCCCCCGGCCTTGATGATACCGATATCCCGATACATGTGTACCGGCACGCCTTCGTTCTCCCCCAGTTGCTTCTGTCTGGAGGGGTTTATGACGACCCTCTGTAGCCTGGTGGGGAGGTAGAGCTCCCTCGTGCTCTGGCCGAGAATCGAGAACTGGAGCATGGTGTCCATGAAACTGATCCAGTTGTTCTCCCAGACCAACTCTCCGCAAACACCTTCCAGGCACAAAACGAGCTCATGTTATGGGGATTGATAGGTACTTGTCTCTATACAGCCTTGACCAGGGTCAACACAATTCTTGTTGTATTTCAGAGTGATTTAAGAGTACTATTCAAAGAATCAGTAAGATTAATAATTTACAAGTGTAAAGATTGCTAGTATAGCCGACACCACAATTTGTTCGATAATTAGAGCCAATGTCGATCCAGAACTACCAACCTTTATTATCAGATTGTAGAATTCCTCTGAAGACCCCGCTGTAGTCGTAGCCTCTAAGTCTCAGGTCCTTGTAGATATCAGCGGTGGAAAGTTTCAGCAGTTTCGAGTCTGAGCTGGGGACGGTCGTAGTCGGTAATTCCAAGGTTTCCTTCTCCACATCTTCAGGGACGTAGATTCTCCCCGACACGGTCACAGACCCGGACTCGCACAGCTCAAAGTCTCCCGAGCCGTCCAAGATGTTGATGGCGAACTTGACGGTCCCCTCTTTAGGCATGATGGTGGCTCTGTGGAACTGGATATTTTCTAGCACCACCGGAAGATCTTCGTGCGATTTCCCTTTAAGTTTGGCCAGCGTCTTCCAAACCAGCGTCTGGAACATCAACAAATAAAACTGGTTATATTTAACTTAGAATGGCATTCATTAATGAGGTCTAACATTCAAACCAGCTATAAAATATGGTTCATATGTCAATAAAATCCAGTAGAACATACAATATTTACACACATGGCTACCTGATGAAGGTAGGTGCGTGAATATATATTATAGCATGGTTGAATTAATAGTTTTTTTATTATTATTATTATTATTAGCACCGCGTCTTACTACCCGTTCAGGTTATACGCACTTACGCTAATGTGTAGTGGTAGGGTGATTGAGATGAAATGGAGGACCTACAGTTTAACGTGGAATCCGAACCACGGAGGCCTGGCATTCCCCACATTCACAAGTTGTCTTGTCAGAGGTGAAGGAAGGGTTTGGTAGTCAGATAAATCTGTGCCGGGACCGAGGATTGAACCCCGGCCACCAGCACAGAAGTCTGACACCTTACCCCTAGACCGCCAGGTCACCGAATAGTAGTTTTTTAATGTTCTTGAGTTATATTACACGTANTCTGTGCCGGGACCGAGGATTGAACCCCGGCCACCAGCACAGAAGTCTGACACCTTACCCCTAGACCGCCAGGTCACCGAATAGTAGTTTTTTAATGTTCTTGAGTTATATTACACGTATAGCCACATTTGGACCAGAAAGAAAAACAAAATCTGGGAGAGGAAGTAGCTGTAGGTCAGGAACCATCTTGGATTAATGTTTGGGGTTTGTCGGGAATCTATCATTTGTTTATGAACAATCAGGTTTTTTAATACTTATTAGGAAAAAGTACTTACTGTGAGTAGAGCTGACAAGGATTCGAACCCTAACATTTTTCAGTGAGTGTTTATTGAGCAAGCAAGAATGTGTGTTACCAGATATCCTGTGGCAGGAAACAGCACTCGGCCATCTATAGTGTGTCCAGTCAAGTATTGGTCCTCTTCCTTGCCGAGATCCACCTCCACTATACATTCACCCGACCGCTGCGAGCCCTTGCAACAACAACAACAACAACAACAACAGTCAACGATGTGGAGCGAACAAACTAGATATACAATAGTTACATACCCTTCACATTAACATCAAACATCCCCGTCTGTAACGGGTGTTTCGGCAAAGTGACCGAGTGACGTCACATCATTGTGAGTGAACAAACACGTCTGTAACAGGTGTTTCGGCAAAGTGACCGAGTGAAGTCGTGTCATTGTGAGTGAACAAACCCATATCTTACAATATCTGCGAAGGTCGCCACGCTCCACTCGGTGGAGTGGTCCCATTCGATGAGCGGAGCAATCATAGGAGTGCCTCGAGCGACGGGATAGTTCACCTTCTGATGAAGCCTGTTCAACTTGGGCTGCAGACCTGCATTGTACAGCCTGAAACAACATAAACATCAACATCAACATCATCATCAATTATTGGCGTTGTGATAACTTCATTTATTAGACGAGACAAATACCACAGACAATTGTTCAATACAACATTTTACTCGCTTTTGTGACCGCATGGTCTAAGGCGCTACTTTTCCAATGATGGGAAGAACGTGGTTTAATCTCGGTCAGGTGAACCCAGTTTTTATTTTCTGAATAGTTTCCCACACTCACTCTCTACATGAAAATGTGGGTACATGTCTTCTAAATTCAACCTTCCAACACATTAGCATAATTAGTACATACCAAAAAAAAACGAATTGGGTATCAAGATATGGTGCTGAAAAAAATTCAACTTCAATTTAGCTTAAAGAATATTTTATATATCTGATTCGAGTTGGCCTTGAAAAGAAAAGATAGATTTTGCACACCCCTAAGTGACTCAATAATATCAGTTTTATATCTAAATGTCTATTGTTCGGGTAAAATTATATTATTAATGTGTTTGAGTGCATTTTATTTATAGCTATGGAATTAACGAGTTTTGATTTTGAGCAGTTCCCAGCCCTGGAAATACTAGAATCTATTTCCCTATCAGGTTAACCCTAAGCTACGAGGAGTCACTTTGACCCTATTTGACCCTATTCTCTTGCTTACTATTACTGGCAGTCGTCTATTCTGGACATCACAAACACAAGGTAAAATGTACTCGGTTTAGTTTCGAACAGTTTCAACATTAATATCCTTCACAATAAAAAGAGAAACAAAAGTTCACAATTTACATTGCCGCCGCAGGACAAAGAGATTAGACCTTTCCTTAGGAAGGAGCAAGGGGTATCACAATTGTTTATGACAAAAAATAAATATATTAACTATAAAATTTCACTTATATTTCATTTACTCACTGCAATAAAACTATTCTAAGATTTCATATTCTGAAAATTGAAAAACGACACCTGGACACGGGAATCGAACCCGGGACCTTTGGCTTAGTACGCTGAGTCGCTAATGGCTGCGTTGTCTGATGGCTGTGATCTTATATAATCACATGTTTATAAGATGACGACTTCCGCACGAATCCTGGATAGCTCGGTGGTAAGAGCATTTGCGTACTAAGCCGAAGGTCCCGGGTTCGATTCCCGTGTCCAGGTGTCATTTTTCAATTTTCAGAATATGATATCTAAGAGGGAATATCCCCACTAAAATGCATTAACAATAGTTTCGGCTATTTGTTTCATCACTCTATTACCTGTGTCTAAAAGTAGCCAAACAATTAGAATAATTACTTAAGTTGGGAGGTGACGGATAATCTTAAGATGGGGGTCGGGAGTCGAACAAGCCTTAGTTCAATCAAAGTCCTCAGAGTTCTAATTGCGAGTTTTGAATGTCGTCTCGGGAAAGGAGAGGAATAACGCAAACTAACAATCAAGTAATTATATTCTATAAAACAACTTGAAATAGTGGTTGTTGTTTACCTGCCGAGGGCGGAGAAGAGGAACTCCAGGTTGTTGGGATGCTGCCTCTTAACCAGTCCTACATTGGTGCAAGAAGGGCCCAGGGAGCGTTTCAAGATGGCCTGCAGCAGGCAGTGGGGCGCTATCTCTATCACCACAGCATTCTCTGGGACACGAGTCAGGGCTTCCTTGAACAGCACGGGGGACAACAGGTTGTTGACGTGGTACGCTGCAGAGGACGACTGGGCCAGAGCCGTGGTCCAGGCGGACTCGGGGATGGAAGAGCTGATCCAGCGGGAAGAGCGCTGCTTGGGGGACGGAATCACCTGGACACAGACAAGTCATACACTAGGTGGTATCGCCGGCTCAATTATTGCAGCTGATCCAGCGGGAAGAGCGCTGCTTGGGGGACGGAATCACCTGGACACAGACAAGTCAATACACTAGCTTGTATCGCCGGCTCAATTATTGCGGTGGGATTCACCCAAAGTTAGTATAAAGGTGCCTACCTAACTTCTAGGCGCTATATTGCATACATATTGTATTCAGTTTATAGTTTGTTAAATACACGTATGTTTATTAGGCTTAATAGGTAAATATTATCAAAATAAGGGCCTAGTTATGGAATAATTTAGGTAGGTTTTATATAATTTCTTTTTAAGAACAGTTCCAAAACTAACATCTGTGTCTTGCGCATTTTCCTAAGGGGTTTGTTTCCCACTTTGCCTCTATGCAAACGTGTGTACATTTTATACAAAATTCTAGCAGTCCCAAAGTTAATGTATGTGTGGAACCTTAATGGGTTCCTGTACTCTACTAATGTTCACATATAGCAGCTGAAATGTTGCAGGAAAGTGGAGGATTACCCCGAAAAACCTAGAAATGGAAAGTTTCAAATAAAAAAAACCTTCTAAGATGGGGTATACAATTAATCTTGGGCAGAGGGGTAGCGAGACAACTCCAGATAACCGAATAAAAGAACAGGAATGGGAGAAACCACTGGGGTGGGGGTCAAAATTCCCAAAACTAATATAATCCTTTGTGCGGTAGAGGATTGAAAAATGGCCGGAGGGAGAAACATAAGTAAAAAACACCTTTTAAGGGAGGTACAGTATTAAATCTACCTCCAAATACCTAACAAATTTATTGCTCAATATTTTATCTTTAAAAGTGAGTGTTAGTTAAATCGTGGGTTTTCAAATTTCCAAAACTAACAGAATAAGCTACTTATCAGTGGGAGAAGGCAGGCACAAGAAATAGCCACAGCTGAGGATTTCAAAAACCAAAATTTATACATCAACCATTTACCAGTGTGGTAAGAATTTAAATTTGCCAGGATGATAAAGAGACCATCGTGAAAGCCCAAAAATTTAAAAAATTTAAAATGGGAAATCGGAATGAAGGTAGTGAAATGGGTGACAAGAAGAAATTTCAAACTTACAGAAAATACCACCTTTCGATACGATAGAAAATATAAATTTTGCAAATAACTGGGAAAATATGAAAGTTGACATGGCTTACTCATGCAAAGAACAGACATCATGTTTGGTCTTGGTCATAAACTCTACCCACAATTTTGAGGTCTGTGATTTTTAAATGTCGTTAATTTCTTTTTTTCCATAAACTAGACCTAATATTATTTTTTTAAATAATTAATTTTAACAAATTATAATCAAACATGGTTCACACATGTTCTTCTTCACAACCACTAATTATATTTGATAGCATTCCATAACATTTTGAAGAAACTCGCTACAGGCATTATAATCTCTCGGCCAAGAACTGGTGTATTCTCTGTTTATTAAAACAATCCGTACGACTCAACTAAATATGTCTACAAAGCCGGATTATTTGAAGGAAGGCAACAAACTGTTGCAATAACAACTAAAATTATATTTCTGCTACATAGAGTGCAGTCATGTTCAGATTTTAAAATAAATTATGACATAATCATACGAACATTATGATCAAGTATATTATTCCTTGGATCAAAATGTTCAGAAAACTACCCTTAAGAAAGTTTTCTTCGGGGAGAACAAACGTAACATCTTGTCAATCACAATAAACAAACGTAACATCTTGTCAATCACAATAAACAAACGTAACATCTTGTCAA